>JAHSUH010000943.1:0-16320 GCA_025388415.1 Cynanchum wilfordii | reverse complement strand
AAGGGTTAGTAATTTTAGGAATAAGAGGGTCTAGAATTTTACCGGATCTCGGAGTCAAAGTCTTGCATTCTCTTATTGGGTTGTTCTCAGTATTGCTCGGTAATGCACCATGAGCTCTTCCCGAAATCTGATTTTTCAGCTGCCCCATTTGTCTTTCTAGAGTTTGTAGAGAGGCGTGTGTGTTTAGCGCAAAGGTCTCGGTCTGCCTCAACCTTTCATCTGTTTGTCTCATCCTCTCATCTGCTTCTCTCATTCTCTGTTCATTACTCTCCTGCATCTTTTTACCCGATTCAATCATTTCCTTATTTGAGTTCATTATCCCCTTCATCATCTCCCTCATTTCTTGCATAGGGTCTTTAGGTTGATTGAAATTTCTCGCAGGTGGTAATGTCGATTGCTTGTGATTGCGGGAAAGTAGCTGATAACGCTAAATTTGGTAATGTTTTGGAAGGGTATTTGTGCATAATTGTTGAGATTTATTAGAGTAAATTGAGATAAATATGTTAATTGTGCACTTAATTGTGATAATTCTGTTTTCGGGAAGTTTGTGGAGTAAATTGATTAAAAGAGCGAAGTTTAGGGACTAAATATGCAATTTCCGGAAAGATGCACAAAACCAGCCCAGGAACACGTGCTCAGTCCAAGAACACGCCCCGACAAGCCATTGAACACGCCCTGTAAAGCTAGTGAACACGCGCTCGGTTCAAGAACACGGCCATACGGAAGGAAGAACACGGCCGGAGTCAACACGCGCGTCGGTGATGAAACCGTCATGGGCCGGTGTTACGTATACACTGAGCCCGTGTTTGGCGCCCGTTTCGAGATTTTAGTGATTTTTGTGTAAAATTACTATTTTACCCCTGTTTTGGTTATCTATAAATATTGGGATTTTTATCATTAATTAAGGTTGGATAGAGGTTTGATTAGGCTTAATTGCTAAGTAATTTTAGAGGTTTGGTAGAACTTAGAGAGAGATCTATACTTTGATTTTCCAATTTTCTTAGAGATTACTCTCTACTTGTTGTAGTATTGAGTATCTTGGGATTAATTTGGTAGGTTTGCCTCGATCCGTAAGGAGATCTATTGAATATATTCTAGGGTATTTGCGCTACACAAATTGAAGATCCAAATTGAAGAAGCAAAGAAGAATCAAGAGAAGGAGTTGAAGAGGAAGAAGGTTTAATGTCTATGTTTTACTTTCCCCTTTTCTTCTATTATCCCTTGTTATTCTTTGTAATTAGTTAACCAACCTTAGGAATTCTCATCTCTACATTTCTTATAGGTAGATTTGGTTGGTCTTATTTTACAAATTACTTGAGATATTGTGATGTTCTTGGATTGAATGATTGTGGTTTTATTGATTCAAATTGCAATTTCATTGATGACTTTAGATCTGAATTTTATCTTTAGTACAAGCTTTGATTTGAGATTGTGGTTTCGGATTAACACTAATTGTTAGGCCGGACCTTGGATATACGATTAGTGCCAAGTTAATGTGATTTGTTTACTATCGATGGACCGGACCTTGGATGATTGATAGGAGATATAGTTGTGTTAACATTCAAGTGTTCTTAATCTAGGAATTTCTTGCCACGATCCGTATGGAAGAGATTCTACTTTAGACTTGAATTTGGTGGAGCTATGATACTAGATCCAAGATTATCCTATACTTGGTATTTTGTATCCTCTTATCTCACCTATATTTTACAAAGAATTCCTCCCAACCTTTTTACTTGCTTTATTCCTTTCATTGTTCTTTACTTTGCTTTCTAGGATTTAGAATTCAATCTTATCATTCTTGATATTGGTTGATTTACTTGTTGAATGATCCTTATTCACAAATCATATTCATAATTAGTTTGATTATATTTTCCACACTAGAATTTAATAGAAGTCCTAGGGAAAAACGATTTTTATAAATTTAAAATCTAAATACCACCTTATTTACTAAACTATTTCGATAGGTGCTCTGCCTAATTGAGTTATTTTATTAGTGATAAACCTATTTTAATATTGAAGATTCTTATTATTTTTAGTATTATTTATTTGATTATTTATATTATTTATATATAACTCAAAATACACATCAGATTTTTGGCGCCGTTGCCGGGGAAGCCTATTAATTTTCGTGATGTTTTTCCTCTAAGTTCTTTGTAATTTTTGGGAAAAATTTTCATCAACGGTGTGAAATTTATAACGAATTAATTTTGATATGATTTGTTTTATGATATCATTCTCAAGTAACTTTTACTTTTCATGTCTAATTCTTAGAATATCTTTTATCTCTTTGATAGATCTTGGATATTTGCTTGATAGATTTTACTTCATTTAGTTTAGTTGTTTTCAATTTCATTTGTTTCTTATTTTTAGTTGAGTAGTTTAATTTTGATTCTTTGATTCTTCTTTTTCTTACTTTAGTAGTTTTCTTTTGTTACTTGTATTTTGTGTCTCTTGCTTTCATATTGATTCGTTTTTCTTAGAATTGTTTTTGCTTAGATTATAGATTTTTGGATTTAGATCTTAGGTTATATGATTTAGTATCATGATTTTTAGGTTTAGTTAGTGTTTTGGTTAGTTTACATCCCTTAGGTAAACTTTTACTTAGAAATTTTGGTTAGATATAGCTTAGATATTTTAGATTGAGGTTAACTTTAGTTGATTTAGATTAGATAGCTTAGTTAGTTTAGTGTTTTAGATTAGGTTAGCTTTTGATTCTTTAGATCCTTATCCTTTTGAATAACTTAGATCCTTGGTTTAACATCTTAGTTTGATCTTTAGTTTAGAATTTTTAGATCTAATTGTTTTTCCTACTTTCTAACTTGACATAGTTTGTTTTAATCTTTCTAACTTGTTCTAACTAGTTCTTAGGTATGGATAGTATAAGATCTAAACTATTTACTAAACTATTTCGATAGGTGCTCTGCCTAATTGAGTTATTTAATTAAGTGACAAACTTATTTTAATATTAAAGATTATTATTATTTTTTTAGTATTATTTATTCGATTATTTATATTATTTATATTAATATTTTATAACTCAAAATAACACATCAGTAGCATTCTGGTAATTCCTTGGATAATTCATGGCTCCAGCATTATTCTTCCAACTAAATCCGGGATGATTCCTCCAATTGGGGTTATAAGAATTCCCCATAGGTGTTGTATTAGCAGCATCCACATACTCCATTTCTTCCGGAATAGTCAGAATTCCATTGCCAAAACAATCACCATTGAAATGCGGTCCTTGAAAAAACTCACGGACTTGATATACCGTTTGAACGTTTCTTCCTTGAAGAGCAGTCAGTTGATTATTAAATTAAGCCTTTATACTTTCAATTTGCTCGTCCAAAGAGGAGTTTGCCATGTTAGCTAGCTGTTTCTAAGGTTTCGCCCTTACACTTGTCCTCCAATTCTTATTAGTTTTGCTCATCCTTTCCAATGCATTAGTTGCATCTATCTCATTCATTCCATTAAAACCTCCTTGAGGGTTTAGCCCATCCAGTATTTGCTTTCCCCGCTCGTTCATTCCTCCGTAGAACTGCTGTAATACGAGTGGTTCACGAAATCCATGTTGAGGGCATGCTCTTAATAACTCCTTCATTCTTTCCCAAGCGTCGACAACAGTTTCATCCTCTGCTTGCGAGAAACTTGATATTGCTTTCCTCATTTCCAAGATTCTAGCAGCTGGGTAGTACTCGGTTAAGAATGCTTTGCTCAGGTTGATCCCATGTTGTAATTGAACCAGTAGGGACTCGGAGTAACCATTTCTTTGCTCTATCCCTTTGAGTGTATGGGAATAAGGTCAGCATCACCAACTCAATAGGACTATCCCCTTTAAAAACATCACACAGCTCAACGAACTCGGATAAATGTTCCATTGGGTCCTCGGATGGTAGTCCTCCGAATTGTGACCTTGTGATTACCAATTGTAGAAATCCTAGCTTCAAGTCATACCTATCTCCTTCGGGCAACCTTATAGCACTGCACATAGGTATGTTCTGCGGCAGGATGTAAGTTTCCATTGGTGGTGGTGGTGGTTGAGATGCCATATTTGGTAAGATTAGTTTTCTCCTTGCACCTCTAGCTCTGCGGATTAAGATTTCGGGATTGTCAAGCCTTTCTCGGTCAGTTCCCCTGAGGCTCGAGTCATACAACTGCAAACAAAGAATACAAAGATAGATAAGATGCAAATATAGTTAGAAGTTCGAAGATAGAAAGTTAAATATTTTTGGGTTTTTTTTATAAAAAATTCTAGATAATTTCTAGAAAATTTCTTAGTATGCTTTTAGAATGAATTTTCTAAAATTTGGATAACCTTAATTATTTAATTTAGGAAATCCTATACCAAGAAAGTAAGATCTAATTCCACTAATTGTGTCTTAATTGATAAATACTACCGTTACCAAATTATAAAATTTCTAAAATTTTGTGCGGGAATTTCAAAAATATTATGAATTTAGCGTCCCCAACAACGGCGCCAAAAAATCTGGTGTATGTTTTGAGTGAATAAAAATATAGTATCATATAAAGCAAATAATCTCACAAAACAGGTGTCACATAATCAAACACAACTAAGGCAAAGTACCTATCGCATGCAGATAGTAACACGGAGAGTACCACGATTTTAAATTTATAAATATCGTATCCTCGGGAACGCTTGGTACGGCTGGTTAGTTTCTACCAATTATGACAAACTTTAAAGTTCGGGGAATTAGTCCTAGGTGTCCATTCAATTCAGATATGTTTGAGTAAAAGAATAATAAAGATAAGAATGGAAAATAATTGACTAAGATCTCCATTGAAGTCGATGAATTAAGGTGAACAATGTTCGAATGTGCAGTTTGCAAACGGATCAAAGGCAATTATGAATTCGAATCGTCTTACTACCATACCCGAGTTATCTAGAATGATTACCTCAATATGGATGGTTGCAAGTAATCCTAAACCATTTTAGATTAGCTATTGAGTCGTCAATTCAACAACATAATCTTAAGATTTGCATTGATTACTAACTCGAGATTATTAGGCTTCCTAACCTCATTATGGTGGCCGCAAGTTATTAGTCCTAATCTGGCAATCTGTAAATTCTCCTATGGTGGGGACTCCTTAACAAACCGTCAATTCAATTAACTATTGTAGTATCATGCATCAACCTAAGTTTCATAGCATAAACTCAATACGAGAATTAAATCGAAAGCGTAAAACAATAAGCAATTCATAATGTATATTAAAATGTATCCTTTCCGGAATGTATAAATCATTAATCAATCAATCAAAATAAAGAGTATCTTAGGACACAGAATCATAACATATAAAGGAAAAGTAATACAAGAACGAAAAGAAAAGGAAAGAGAAAGTTGTCGTGTTGCTCTCACTTGCTTCCACGGACTGGCTTAATCCTCCGGACCTCGAGCAGACTCGTACTCCGGATCCTTATCCCGCTCCTAAAGATCTTCAGCTATCACTCCCCTCAACTAAACTATAGGGTATCCCTTATGGTCGAGGCTCAACCCTACACTCGAGAAGAAAGAAAAATGAAAACTAAAAACTAGACTAGAGCTTATCAAGAGATTTCTATGGGCTAGAAACATGTAAATGCTCTTGTTGCGGGATTCTGGTGTGCTTCAACAACTGGGGGAGTGCATCTATTTATAGGAGTAGAAAAGGGGCTTAAAACAGTGAAAATTCGATGTGGGACGCCAAAAATACCGTCAACACGGGCTGCAACACGGGCAGGAACACGCCCGTGTCGCGTATCACCAACACGGCCAGCAACACGGGCGGAACACGCCCGTGTTGGTCATTTTTACCAAAAATTGCACTTTTAGTCCCCGATTTCTTCCTTTCTTCAATTTTGGTCCCTCTTCGAAATAAAAAACATAAAGAAATTGCGTAATTTCCATTCAATTAAATCCAATTAACTCCATAACTAACTCGAATTAAACACAATTAATGTATAAAAACACGATATAAAATCGAGTTATCAGCCATCTAGCTAACGTACATGCCGTCCAGAGTGGTTGGCCGTGCAGATTAAAGGCATGGCCTTCCAAACTTTCCATAAATTACACTTTCCCCCCTAATTTTGTCCAATTTTGCAATTTAGTCCCCGAAACTTTCCTGAAACCAAAATAATGTAATTACATGGTATTTTCAACTAATTTCAACCAATTAATTCCATAATTAACTCGAATTGAACATAATTAATGTATAAATAAAGATACAAAATTGAGTTATCAGTTGAGCTTTAATTTGATATTGTGGTTTCGAGTTAACACTAATTGTTAGGTCGGACCCAAGATATATGATTAGTGCTAGATTAGTGTGATTAAGTTTCTTATTAATGGACCGGACCCAGGATGATTAATAGGATATTTGATTGTGCTAATATATTCAAGTTGATCTTAATTTATGAATTTCTTGCAACGACACATATTGGGGAGATTCATCTTTAGACTTGGATTTGGTGAAATTGTAATAGTTGATTCATGATTTTTGAGCCCTTTGTGATTTGTATCCTCCACTTTTTCTCTATGATTTTCCTTGAGTTTCTACCATCCATACTTGTTTTATCTACTTTGCTTTTTAGGATTTTAGTCTCAATCTCATCATTATTGATGTTTGGTTGAACAAACTTTAGATTGATTCATTCCTCCAAAACATGATTATAGTTGATCTCATTATATTTTCCTACACCCAATCTTAATGGGGATCTTGGGGAAAATGATTTTATAAATTTTAAAATCTTGATACTTACCTTTTTAACATGATACATGATAGATACTCTGCCTAGATGATTGAAGATTAGTGACAACCTTAATTTTATTCATTCTTTCATTCTTTTATTTATTTATTTATTATATCTTCAAGAGTCATCATATGAATTGTATTAGACTTCTCACATAGGTATGGAAGTAGATAAAGCTTAAATTGAAGTATTTTCTAAACTACCTCCACCTAATATTATTAGAAGTTTCTTAGATAATGCTTCATAATAGACTTATTCTTTAATAGCTAGACCTTTGAATAAATTATTGGAAAGGCATTCCTTTTGTGTTTGATAAGGCATGTTTGCATGAATTTTATTAAAGGAATTCTTTCACTACTGAACCCATTTTTTTACATCTCGTGATTGGATATTGTCATTGGATATGTGATGTTAGTAATTATGCAATAGGAGTTGTTTGAGGACAAAGAAATGCTATGAAATTCCAAATGACATATATTTCAAATTCCAAATGATTATGTTGGGTTGTGCTAAAGTGTTTATGACATATATGTTAATGCTTTATCTTTTCCTATGTCCCATTTTCTCAACATGATTAATCGAATATATGCTTTAAATTAAGTGTGGGGTAGTCATTGTTTCACCTGCCTTTAACACTGAGGACAATGTTCATCTTAAGTGTGGGGTAAGGTGACTTTTCTGGCCAAATTTTTTGAAATATCTCCAATTCCATGACAATTTCAAACTTTTTGGATTGCTAATAAGATTTTGAAGCGTGATTTACTTAGCCTATGATATGTGCTACATGTTTGATTCATAGCATCTTGAAGATTGAGTTTGATTTATTCATAAAGACTTGATACTAGTCTAGTTGTAGGAAATTCCTGTTATCTTGAGCATTATTAGAATTGAATTGTATGAATTGAAGACATTATTAGAATACTAACTAAACTAGAAAACACTAAAAGAAAATAAAGGAATGAAGATAAAGTGATATGAAAATGAAATTCTAACTAAGAAAAGTAAGACAAGTAATGAAAATGCAAAACAAGTAAATGACAAGTAATGAAACTAAGGTTAAGAAGAGAAGTAAACTAAACTACTATAACATAATACGTAAAAATCAAGACAATATCTATAACAACTATCCTAATTAAAGAATTAACATGAAACAGAAACATGAAAATACATCTAAGAACATGAAATAGAAATCAATCAAAGAAAGAGTCAATCAAGAAAGTAAAGCTCTAAAGTTATAAGAATGAGAAGTAGAATATTGAAGAACAAGTTAGAAAACTAGTTAGATCCTATACTAACCATACCTAAGAACTAGTTAGAAAAAGTTAGAAATATTAGAACAAACTATGTCAAGTTAGAAAGTAGGAAAACAATTAGATCTAAATTCTAAACTAAGGATCAAACTAAGATATTAAACTAAAGATCTAAGTTAATCTAAAGGATGAAAGTTAGAAGGACTAAAAATTATCTTACCTAAGACACTAAACTAATTAAGCTATCTAATCAAGATCAACTAAAGTTAACCTAAATCCAAAATATCTAAACTATATCTAACCAAAATCTCTAAGTAAAAGTTTACCTAAGGGATCTAAACTAACCAAAACACTAACTAAACCTAATAATCATAATACTAAATCATCTAACCTAAGATCTAAATCCAAAAAATCTATAATCTAAGTAAGAAAAATTCTAAGAAAAACGAATTAAATGACAGCAAGAGATCCAAAATACAAATAACAAAGAAAGCTACTAACATAAGAGTAAGAAATTCTAAGAACAAGAATAACCAAATCAAATGAAATCTGAAAATTAAGCTACAAAAAAATCATGTAAAACAAGATTCATCTAACAAATCGAATCAATCTAAACAAAATCAAAATATCCAATGATCTATTAAGAAGATCAAAGATACTTCAAGAAAATAGACATGAAAGATAAAAGTTACTTTAGAATGATTTCATAAAACAAATCATATCAAAATTGATTTATTATAAGATTCACACCGTTGATGAAAATTTTTCCCAAAAATTATAACGAATTTAGAGGAAAAATATCACGAAACTAAATAATAGAGATTCCCCGACAACGGCACCAAAAATCGATGTTTGAGTTATATATATATAAAAATAATATAAATAATCGAATAAATAATACTAAAAATAATAGGAATTCTCAAGATTAAAATAGGATTGTCACTAATAAAATAAACTCAACTAGGCAGAGAACCTATCGGAATAGTTTAGTAAATAAAGGTAGTGTTCAGATTTTAATATTTATAAAATCGTTTTCCCCAAGACGTCTATTAAGTTCTATGGTGTGTGTTTTGAGTGAGTAAAAATGAATATCAAAATAAGGCAAATAATCTCACAAAACAGTGTCACATAATCAAACACAACTAAGACAGAGTACCTATCGCATGCAGATAGTAACACGGGAGTATCACGATTTTAAATTTATAAATATCGTATCCTCGGGAACGTTGGTGACGGCTGGTTAGTTTCTACCAATTATGACAAACTTTAAGGTTCAGGGAATTAGTCCTATGTGTCCATTCAATTCAGATATGTTGTTTAAAGAATATTAAAGATAAGAATGGAAAATAATTGACTAAGATCTCTAATGAAGTACGTATGATTAATTAAGTTGAACAGTGTTCCAATGTGTAGCTTGCAAGCAGATCTAAGGCAATTATGAATTCGAATTGTCTTACTACCATACCCGAGTTATCTAGAATGATTACCTCAATATGGTGGTTGCAAGTAATCCTAAACCTTTTTAGATTAGCTATTGAGGCGTCAATTAAACAACATAATCTTAAGATTTACATTGATTCCAAACCCGTGATTATTAAGCTTCCTAACCTCAGTATGGTGGCTACAAGTTATTAGTCCTAATCGCAATCAGAAAATCTCCTATGGCGGGGACTCATTAACAAACTGTCAATTCAATTAACTATTATAGTATCATGCATCAACCTAAGTTTCATGGCATAAACTCAATACGAGAATTAAATAGAAAGCGTAAAACAATACGCAATTCACAATGTATATTAAAACATATCCTTTCCGGAAATATATAAATCATTAATCAATCAATCAAAATAAAGAGTATCTTAGGACACATAATCATAACATATAAAGGAAAAGTAATAAAAGAACGAAAAGAAAAGGAAAGAGAAAGTTGTCGTGTTGCTCTCACTTTGCTTCCACGGACTGACTAATTCCTTTAGACCTCACCGAGACTTGTACTCCGGATCCTTATCTCGCTCTAAAGATCTTCATCTATCACTCCCCTCAACTAAACTATAGGGTATCCCTTATGGTGGAGGCTCAACCCTACACTCGAGAAGAAAGAAAAATGAAAACCGAATCTCGACTAGAGCTTATCACGAAATTCCTATTGGTTAGGAACTCGGAAATGCTCCTGTTCCGAGTGATTCCGGTGTGTTTCAACAATTAGGGGAGTGCATCTATTTATAGGAGTGAAATAGAGTTGAAAAGAGGTAAAATTTTCATGTGGGACATTTAATTGCGTCAAAATTGCCTTGAACACGCCCGTGTCGCGTGTCTCCAACACAGCCAGCAACACGCCCGTGCTGGCCCAACACGGCCAGCAACACGGGCAGGAACACGCCCGTGCTGGCCTTTTTTTTCCAAAAATTGTACTTTTAGTCCCCGATTTCTTCCTTTCTTCAATTTTGGTCCTTGAAACTTCCGAAATCAAAAACGAGAAAGAATTTGCGTAATTTCCATTCAATTAAATCCAATTAACTCCATAATTAACTCGAATTGAACACAATTAATGTATAAAAACACGATATAAAATCGAGTTATCATTCTAGTATGGAAAATATAATTAAAGTCTAAATTTAATTATACATATATGTATTAGTTTTAAAAATAATACATATTTGATACATATTTGATAGTAAGTAAATTTTTAAAAGTCTAACTTTAATAATTGAGTAAATGAATGTAGATTAACTAAATATGAAGTATTGGAAAGATAAAGATAAAGATTTAAATAGAAAAAATTAATAAGGATTACAATAAGACCATTAGAAATATGTAATCTTATATATATAACATATATCCACGTATAAAAAACAGAATTTGACAAAACAAGAAATCAAATAAAAGAAAATTAATAAATAAATAATCTTCTATAATCAAATAAATTTTAAAAAACAAAGTATTTAAAATATATATATATATATATATATATATATATATATATATATATCACACGTAAGAGGCTGGGAAAAAATGTATGTAATATATATATATACAAAACATCAGAAAACGATTTCCAAATGATCGAAATAAGCTAAATATCCAAATATATATATTTTTTTTGAAATCTCAGCTTCCGAATTCATCCAAAATCAAAGCTTTTATAATAAAATAATTAAATAGAATAGCTAAATAAATAAATAAATGCTAATAAACTAAAGAACTCCAGAAATCAAATTTCTGTAAAAAATTTTATCCCAAACTTTTAAAATTCAAGAATTAAATAAAAAAAAATTAATAAACGTCTACAAAAACCCCAGAAATCAAGTTTCAAAAAGAAAAAGAAATTTCTCAGTAAGATTTCTAATCTAATTAGTACAAATAGTAACTTAGCAGATCTTTATAATTCAACGATATTAAAAATTATAACATAAAATAATAATCTCAGTATCTTATTTTTAACAAAAATATTAAATTAATCCTTTGAGAAAAGTATTTGTTTACGCACCTTTCAAAATTCTGAAAGGATTCGAAAACAACAACCAATCCTTGTATTATCGAACCTAAATTAATTAACCAACAAAAATCCTTCAATTCTAGGGTTGATAACCTAATTCAATTAGGAAGAATGAAACCTAACATACTCGTTAGTCCTTGTCGATTAGAATTCCGCTGGTTGCTCACTTTGTTGTACGCTTCCTAAATCCCAACGATAGAGTTAGAAGTTTCTAGGGTTCTAAAAGTTATATCTCTCTCTTTTTTATTTTATTAAAAAAAACCCTAGTTTATCCTTACCGAATTATGATACATCAATAGAAATTAACAATAATAATTTAAATACTATTACTAAATAAAACTTGTAAATTACTTATTTGCCCCTAACTAAAGGATGGGTCTCACAACCATGTAATCCGATTCGGTTTGCAATATCTAATAACCTATCGAAATATTCTTTAATTAATTATGTTTCCTTCATCTTCCGCAACCTAAATTCTTGAATCAAGTTTAGCACATGCATTCCTTTGATTCTTGCATTTCCCTCATACTCCGATTTAAGATAATTCTATATCTCAAATGCAGACTTGAGAGTCATAATCCGAGTGAAGATGGCGGAAGAAAACGCGAACAAACATGCTTTTGCATTGGATTTCTTTTTCTTCTTCTCCTTTTGCAATTTGATCTGTGCCATGGTAGGATAGTTTGGAAAAGGAGGAATTTCATAATCTTCTTCCACTGCTTCCTGAATATTGAAAGCTTCCATATACGCCTCCATACGAACTACCCAAACTTGGTAGTTATCTCCATCAAACACCGGTGGGGAAATTGAAGAGAAACTAGAACTAGTTTCAACATTCATGACATTACAACCTCACTCACTCACATATCCCTTAAGAATATTGCTCTGATACCAATTGTTGGTTTTTAACAATATATTTTCTCACTTCAATATATGAAATATCAGAAACATTACAATATTTAAAGTTTAAAAAATAACTAACCACTAACAACATGCTTCTAAATTTGCTCCACAACTATAGAGCATGAATAACAAAATAAATACTTCAAAAACTGAAATAAACTAACACACATGTTTGAGTCCTAAAGTAATATTCTAACAAGATAATTTAGAAGAACTTACCGGATCCTTTAATTCTTTATCACTTTTCAACAGAGTAGCACTTGCATTACCTCTTGGGTTTGCAATTGGTTGGGAAGGCATCTCTCCGGAACATTGACTATTTATTGCACTAATATCAGTAACAAGTTGATCGGTCTGTGTCACCAAATTTTGTATACTTGCTTATGTCCTCTACTGAAATTGAAGATCGTTTGTTGCCAACTCCTTCACTAATTCTCAAGACTATTGTCAAGTTTTGAATTTTATTGTTGTGGTTGTTGTCCCCAAGTATTTCCATATTTGAAGTTCATGTTATCCCTTCATCAGAGATTATAAGTTGATACATATAGATCATACCTCTTAGTAGTGTCCTGCATCTAAGGACACCGATATGTAGGAAGCATAGATGAGGCACATATACCGGAAAAAGTGGCAGAATCTTGTGTTTGCATCTGTCCTAATGCTAAATGTCTAACCAAACATGCTAATTCATTAATTTTGTTCTTCATTCACTGTTGGTTAGTTGTTGATAAACTGTAAACCGAAATTTTAGAATTTCGACCTGAAAACACAACCAAACACGAATCAAAAGTATCAAAAAATTAAAACAAGTAACAAAATATTTCTTATTATGATTTAACAATTATGGCTTCCCAACAACGACGAGAAAATATTGGTAACATTTTAGAATTACACGGTTGTCGCCAAACCAACCAATATTAATTCAATTAAATCAATAAGCAATATGGAGTGTTAACTAAGTCATTTCCCTAAGAAATATAATTGAAACCAATTAATAAGAAATCGAAAACAATAAAAAAGGGAGATTTTTTATTATTATTATTATTACAAAATAATAAAAAAATAAACTAATAAAAAAAACACAAGTATGAGATTTACATTTTCAGTCAAAATGTAATTATCCAATTCAAATTCTTCCTTGTTTTTTAATGCATTTCCAGACTTTAAAACAATTTCCTTGATTGAATACCAAATGGAAACCCAAATTAGCATTCATATCCGATATGTCTAAAATATATCGTATTTCATGTGAATTTATGTGCTCAATTTGAGGAGTAATTGGACTTAATTGATAGGAAATTACGCAAATTCTTTTTGTTTTTGATTTCGAAGTTTTAGGGACCAAAAGTGAAGAAAGGAAGAATTCAGGGACTAAAATGCAATTTTTGAAGACTTTACTACGACTACGGGCGTGGTGACACCCTTACTACGGGCGTAGTCCGTGAAAAGAGACCTACTACGGGCGTAGTGACCTCTACTACGACCGTAGTCCGTGGAAATAGGATCTACTACGGGCGTAGCGCCATCCAGATGCATTATTTCCGAGATTTTCAATGTAAATGGTCCAGAAGGCCCGATGAGTTATATTTATATATAAATAATTGAATAAAATAATACTAAAAATAATAAGAATTCTCAAGTTTAAAATAGAATTGTCAATAAGAAAATAAACTCAATTAGGCAGAGAACCTATCGAAATAGTTTAGTAAATAAAGGTAGTATTCGGATTTTAATATTTATAAAATCGTTTTCCCAAAGACGTCTATTAATTTTTAGTGTGGAAAATATAGTTAAATCAATTATGAATATGATTTGGAAGTATGAATCAATCATTAAGTAATTCAACCTTTATCAAGAATGATAGGATTGAATTCTAATTTCCTAGAAATCAAATTAAAAGAAAAAAAAGTAAAGAATATGGATGATGCAATATTGAATATTGAAGAACTCATTAAAGACATTAGAGAGAGTGGAGGATACACTTCACAATGAAGCCAAGTATCATGAATCAATTATCACAATTTCACCAAATCCAAGTCTAAGGATGAATTTCCTCAATACGTGTTGAAAGAAATTCATACATGAAGAACAACTCGAATATATTAGTTAGAATAGATCCCTACTAATCATCCAAGGTCCGGTACATCAATAGGAAAATAACCAAACTAATCTAGCACTAATCGTATATCCAAGGTCCGGCTTAGCAATTAGTGTTAACCCGAACCACAAAATCGAATTAGAGCTCTACTCAAGATAAGAATTCAAATCAAAGCCATAATTGAAATTGCAATTCAAGCTAATAAAATCATAACAATCAACTCACAATAGATCAATCTCAAAGTGAAGATGTAACATGAAACCAACCACTTCTATCCTAAAGAAATGTAGAAGAAGAGAGTTCCTATTGGGTTGGTAAACTAGATTACAAGAAATATCATCAAAAGTAATAGAAGAAGGTAAGAAAATAATTCCAAAACCAGTTGCCAATTGATACCGGAAAGATCTCTTCACTTCAACTCTTCACTTCAACTCCTCTCTTGAATCCTCTTCTTTCAACTCACGAAGCTTGAATGATTGAAGTAGATCCAACAACCTCTGGAATAGATTGCACAACTCTTCCTTATAGACCGAGGATAAATTAGACAACCTAACTAGAGACAATTATCACTAAAACAACCTAGGGATTTCTCTATGTGAAAGAAGAACAACAAATTGATAGAAAATTTCCTAAATTCTATACCAAAATATATGAAATTCAAGTAAACCCAATATGATATTCAATATCTAAAACAATGTGATAATCAAGCCAATTTGACTAATGCTAAAAATCCTAATATTTAAAGATAACCGAAAACAGGGTTAAATCATCACTTTACGGAGAAAACATTGATTCCGGCCTCACTACGAGCGTGGCCCCTTCTTGCCCTACAGGCGTATAAGAGTAGTTACACTCTACAGGCGTAGCATCCTTCAATCTCTACGGGCGTAGCTAGGTAGTTAAGTGCTACGAGAGTAGAGATTCAAGGGCAACGGGTGTAGGAGATGCGATTTCATTTCCTAGCCATCCGTAGTAGGCCAACTTCCTGGAAAATTGCATTTTTCACCCTTAATTTGTCTTTTTACTTCAATTTCGCCTTGAAGTAACCTGAAATAATATTTTCAATTACACCTAAAATCAATCAATTTATCTCAATTTAATATAATAAAACTCACAAATCATGAACAATTAATATTCCAAATCATGATCATATTTGATGTTATCAAGGCCCCCGGTTTCACTCATATAAATAGAAGCACTCCCTCGCTTGTTCAAGACACCAAAACCACTCTAGTCAAGAGCATTTCCGAGTTTCTAACTAATACGACTTCGCGATAAGCTCTATTCGAGCTTTCGGTTTAATATTTTCTCAAGTTTCGACTGGGTGACCGAGCCTCTCCTATAAGGTCAAACACGTTAGTGAAGCTTGAGAGATGCGGCTGAGATCTCCCGGATCGATATAAGAGTTCGAGCAGTCTAATCGAGTATCTCTGGAGGAGCAAGTCATTCTCGTTGGAGACGGGCCAGAAAACGACAACCTTACTTTCTCTTTTTCTTTAGATTTCGTATTTCGCTTCCTTTATTGAAGATGTGATATTTTGTGTCATTAAAGTCTTATTTCACTACTTTTCGAGAAAGTTGTGAATTATTCGGAAGGATATTCTTAATTTATAAATCCCCGGGAGGATGTTGTTTATCATTTCCATTATGAGCTTCTTATTTTATCTTGCATTTTCAATTAGTTTCTCAGTCTTCGATTTATGCTATGGTGAAACTTAGATTTCTTTTTTCATCTAGTCGGGCATGCAATCGAACACCTAATTAAAATCGATCGCTTTTTCTTTTTTTTGTTAACGAGACTTCCCTATAGGAGATTTAATGAATT
>JAHSUH010000939.1:0-31045 GCA_025388415.1 Cynanchum wilfordii | reverse complement strand
AAGAACATGTAAAAGGACTTTCCATTCAACTCTATCATAGGCTTTAGCTAAGTCAATTTTGATAACCATGAAGCCTTTTTTTCCTTTTTTCCTTTTTAGATAATGCATGACCTCATGATTGATAATGATATTATCATTGATAGCTCTATGGGGGATAAAGGAAGTTTAGCATGGATGAATCATGGTATCAAGATGTTGCCTAAGCCTATTTGCAATGATCTTAGTGATAATTTTGAAAAACACATTACATAAGGCAATAGGTCTATCTTGGTCTACCTTAGCGGCACTTACAGGACTTGGGGATAAGTGAGATGAAGGTATGATTGTGTGCGGCTTTAATAATCCCGAATGAAAAGCTTGTTGAATCTCTTGGACCACTGCATCTTTGATTATACTCCAATAAGCTTTGTAAAAATTCACTGTCATCCCATCCTGGTCCAGGGCTTTTGTTACCGCCATAGAGAAAACAGCCTTTTTGAATTTCCTCTTCCGATGGCAATAAATTCAGCTTCATGTTATCCTCCGTCCGAAGAACGAGGTTGGATGAGTTTTTTGCAGATCTCTTAAAATTGAGGATCAAGCTGAATTGAACAAATTTGAGAAGTATTCTTGAAATTCCAGTCCGATTGCCTGTCTATTAGAGAGCCAAGTATTGTTAGAGGATAGAATAGAAGTAATAGAATTATACCTCCGATGAAGAATAGTAGTAATATGAAAATATCGAGTATTAACATCTCATCTTTTTGCTCTATCCCTCAAAGTGTATGGGAATAGACTTAACATAGTTTCTTCATCCGTAGACTTCCCTTTAAAACCATTGATGTGTTATTTGAGTTATATATAAATAATAAAAATAATATAACTAATCGAATAAATAATACTAAAAATAATAAGAATCTTAAGATTAAAATAAGTTTGTCACTAATAAAATAACTCAATTAGGCAGAGCACCTATCGAAATAGTTTAGTAAATATGGTAGTATTCAGATTTTAAATTTATAAAAATCGTTTTTCCCTAAGACTTCTATTAAATTCTAGTGTGGAAAATATAATCAAACTAATTATGAATATGATTTGTGATTAAGGATCATTCAACAAGTAAATCAACCAATATCAAGAATGATAAGATTGAATTCTAAATCCTAGAAAACAAAGTAAAGAACAATGTAAGGAATAAAGCAAGTAAAAAGGTTGGGAGGAATTCTTTGTAAAATATAGGTGAGATAAGAGGATACAAAATACCAAGTATAGGATAATCTTGGATCTAGTATCATAGCTCCACCAAAATCAAGTCTAAAGTAGAATCTCTTCCATACGGGTCGTGGCAAGAAATTCCTAGATTAAGAACACTTGAATGTTAACACAACTATATCTCCTATCAATCATCAAAGGTCCGGTCCATCGATAGGAAACTAATCACATTAACTTGGCACTAATCGTATATCCAAGGTCCGGCCTAACAATTAGTGTTAATCCGAAACCACAATCTCAAATCAAATCTTGAACTAGAGATAAAATTTAGATCTAAAGTCATCAATGAAATTGCAATTTGAATCAATAAAACCACAATCATTCAATCCAAGAACATCACAATATCTCAAGTAATTTGTAAAATACAACCAACCAAATCTACCTATAAGAAATGTAGAAATGAGAATTCCTAGGGTTGGTTAACTAATTACAAAGAATAACAAGGAATAATAGAAGAAAAGGGGAAAGTGAAACATAGACATTAAACCTTCTTCCTCTTCAACTCCTTCTCTTGATTCTTCTTTGATTCTTCAATTTAGATCTTCAATTTGTGTAGCCCAAATACCCTAGAATATATTCAGCAAATTTCCTTACGGATCGAGGCAAACTCACCAAATTAATCCCAAGATACTCAATACTACAACAAGTAGAGAGTGATCTCTAAGAAAGTTGGAAAAATCAAAGTATAGATCTCTCTCTAAGTTCTACCAAACCTTTACAATGTCTTAACAATTCAGCATAATCCAACCTTAATACAAGCCAATCTAAATAAAGCTAAAAATTCTAGTATTTATAGATCTACTAAACCAGGGGAAAAATCATCATTTTACATAAAAAAATATTCCGGACAGAGCATCCTTACGGGCGTAGCCCTCTCTGCTATACGGGCGTTTAGAAGTAGTTACTCCTTACGGGCGTTTGATCCAGAGTGCCACGGGCGTAAGGAAGACGGTTAATTCAAACGGGTGTAATGCACACAGGGCAACGGGCGTTTAATCCGCTACGGGCGTTATGCACAAAGGGCAACGGGCGTTTACTCGAATACGGGCGTAAGACATATTCCACGGGCGTATCACATTTCCAGAATGTTGCACTTTTGCCTCTGAATTTATCTTTTTTCACCAATTCGCCCCCGAAGTTACCTGAAACAGAATATTTGCAATTAAACCCAAAATCAATCAATTTATCTCAATTTAATACAATTATTATCGCAAATCATGCACAATTTATATCTCAAATCATGATCATATTTGATGTTATCAAATACCCCACAACTTAAACTTTGCTTGTCCTCAAGCAAATCAAAATAGAAGAAGTTTAAGAAGAAACAAACTAACATCAAAAAGCTCAAAAAGCAAATTCAATTTATTTAAGATGTGCATGAATTTTCTCAAAAATTTCAACATAGACTAGTTTACTCTTCAAAGATCTCATCAACAAAGTGCTAAAGGAAGATTCACTTTCATGCCTCATCAAATGTCTTATGTCTAAGTCAAGAAAACTCAATTTGAACAAAACATTTTCAACTTAAATACGAAAAACGATCATAAAATCATCCCGAGTGAAGTGTGTGCTCTATCTCAATTGTTGATCCAAATGGCAAACTTTCTTTCAAAGCAACTATCCAAATAGTGGTTTGGTCGATCAAAAACTTCAACAACGAGAGATAATCACAATCAAATCTCAAGAAACAAGCCACTTATTCAAAAGTAAATTTTTATTCAATTGGTTTTTTTTTTTTCAAGGTTTTTATTGTTTGCTTAACAATATCAACTTTAACTACCCTTGTAACGAGTTCCACTCCGATGACTCCCAGATCCCGAGGACCTTAGGGCACCAGGCATTCAATTCCCATAAGAAGTGGTGCTCAAGTAGCAAAGGATACATGCAAATAACCTTTTATTCAACAATAACGAAAATTAAAAGTGTGGCAAGTCTCTCAAAGAATTTTTCAAGTGAAAATTCAAGTCATTTCCATTCCCAAAAGACTTAATACTATTCAAATAAGTTGTCCAAAAGTAGTCCACTAATCGGAACAAACAACCAAAAATAGCTATGTCAAAAGAAATTTTCAGGATTTTTCCTATAATCATGCTCGTACCAAGTATAAACGAGATGAAACAAATCAAATCTCGAGACTTTTAACAATCAACACATAGTTTATATCATCGGCTAAGCAAATCAAATTCCCACAAAAAGTTCACAAATAATCTTTTCAAGTAAACTAATCATTTTGAAAAATTTGAAAATTTTGAAAATTTTTGGCATTTTGAGATAAAACGAGATAACATCGGTGTGTGCACCTACCCCACAACTCGAAAATTACACTATCCTCGGTGTAAAAAGCGAATACCCCACAACTTATTTAAGGAAAATAAGAAAGCGAGAAACAACTAAGAAAAAATAGGAAAATAGGAATAAAATGCTGAAGAAAAGAAGAGAAACTCCCTTATCAAGATCATTAATCGAAATATAAATCGTTATCGGTCTTGGTGAAAGGTTCCGTGTAGATTTTTAACCGTTGGCCATTAATTTTGAATGTCAATCCATCTTCTCGTAATACCTGGAAACGCCCCATACGGAAAAACTCGAGATATCACAAATGGACCGATCCAATAGCTTTTCAATTTTCCTGGAGACATTTTCAAACGAGAGTTAAAGATTAAAACTTTATCTCCACTAGAAAATTCTTTTGGACTCCGAAGGCGCTTATCATTCCACAATTTGGTTTTCATCTTGAAATTCAAAGAATTTTCGTAAGCTTGAAATCTCCATTCGTCGAGTTCATGAAGTTGCAAAATTCTCTCTTTTGTAGCAAGTTCGTCGTCCAAGTTGCATTTTTGAAGGGCCCAAAAAGATTTATGTTCAATTTCAACGGGTAAGTGACAAGTTTTACCGTAGAGGAGGCGATATGGAGAGAATCCTGTGGAAGTTCGAAATGCAGTCCGGAAAGCCCATAGAGCATCATCTAGCTTTAACGACCAGTCTTTTCTGTTAACTCCCACGGTTTTTTCCAAAATTCTCTTGATTCCTCGATTTGTCACCTCCACTTGTCCACTTGTTTGAGGATGATATGATGTTGATAGTCGATGTTGGACTCCATATCTCTTGAGGATTTTCTCGAGTTGAGAATTACAGAAGTGAGTTCCTCTATCGCTGATTAAAACTTTCGGACACCCGAACCTTACAAACAATCTTTGAAGAAACTTGCATACAATTTTAGCATCGTTAGTAGCACGAGGCCTGGGCCTCCGGCCTAGGAAATATTCAACGGCTACTAAAATATATTTATTTCCATGAGAAGAAGGAAAAGGACCCATGAAATCAATACCCCAAATATCAAAGATCTCGACGCTTTGAATAATTTGTTGTGGCATTCGGTCTCGTATGGAGATTTTTCTGTGCGTTGACAAGCATTACATGCTTTTACAAAGGAATGTGCGTCTTTAAACATCGTTGGCCAATAAAATCCAGCTTCTAATACTTTTCGGACGGTGTTGTTTGCAGCTAGGTGTCCTCCGGTTGGTCCCGCGTGACGGTGTTCTAGAATCTCGAAACATTCTGTCCCTGAAACACATCTTCCGATAATTTGATCAGCACAAATTTTGAATAAAAATGGATTTTCCCAAAAATAGTATTTTAGATCATAAAAGAATTTATGTTTTTGTTGAGGGGAAAAATCATTTGGAAGTACTTTAGCAGAAAGGTAGTTTGCAATATCAGCAAACCAAGGAAGAGATTTATCAATAAAATTCAAAACTTCAATTAAAAATAAACTCTCATCGGGAAAGGTATCGGCTATCACTGTTTCGTCTAGGACCTCGAGCTCGGGATTTTCTAATCGAGACAAGTGATCAGCAGCTACATTTTCGCATCCTTTCTTATCACGGATTTCAATATCAAATTCCTGCAATAATAATACCCATCTTATTAATCTTGGTTTTGCATCGGTTTTATTAAAGAGATATTTCAAAGCAGAATGATCCTTGTAAACTATAGTTTTTGACATGATTAAGTAGGAACGGAATTTATCAAAAGCAAATACAACAACTAGTAATTCTTTCTCAGTAGTAGTGTAGTGTATCTGTGCATCTGTGAGAGTTTTACTAGCATAAGATATAACATGGAATTTTTTATCATGACGTTGTCCTAAAACAACCCCTACCGCATAATCACTAGCATCGCACATTAATTCAAAAGGAAAGCTCCAATCGGGTGATATCATAATAGGTGCCGTAGTTAATAATTTCTTCAAAATATTAAAGGCATCAAGACAATTTTTATCAAATAAGAAGGGAACATCTTTTCCAAGCAAATTATTCAAGGGTTTAGCAATTAAAGAGAAATCTTTGATAAACCGGCGATAGAATCCAGCATGTCCTAAAAAGCTTCGAACACCTTTAACATTTAAAGGAGGGGGGAGTTTTGAAATAACTTCTATTTTGGCTTTATCAACTTCTAAACCAAGATGTGAGATCTTATGTCCAAGAACTATTCCCTCTTGAACCATAAAATGACATTTCTCCCAATTTAAAACAAGATTAGCTTTCAAACATCTCTTAAGCATATTTTCTAAATTTTGCAAACATGATTCAAAAGAATTACCGAAGACGGAGAAATCATCCATGAACACTTCCATAGTATCTCCTAACATGTTATCAAATATAGAAGTCATGCAACGTTGAAAAGTAGCTGGAGCATTACATAAACCAAAGGGCATACGTCTATATGCAAAAGTACCATGTGGGTAAGTAAAAGTAGTTTTATGTTGGTCTTCGGGAGCAATAGGAATTTGAAAATAACCCGAAAATCCATCTAAAAAGCAATAATAAGAATGTCCAGCAAGTCTTTCAAGCATTTGATCAATGAAAGGGAGAGGGAAGTGATCTTTCCTAGAAGCACTATTCAATATACGATAATCAATACAAACACGATGTCCAGTCACAATTCTAGTAGGAATAAGCTCATTGTTGTCATTTTTTACAACCGTAATACCTCCCTTTTTAGGCACAACTTGCACGGGACTTACCCACTCACTGTCCGAAATAGGATAAATCAAACCTGCATCCAACAATTTAACAACCTCTTTCTTTACTACTTCACACATGTTAGGGTTCAATCTTCTTTGAGGTTGTACACAGGGTTTGTAATCATTTTCGAGTAAAATCTTGTGAGAACAAAAGCTTGAACTTATACCTGGAATGTCCACAATTTTGAATGCAAAAGCTTGCTTATACCTTTTGAGTATACCTAATGTGAGCTCCTTTTGTTCTTCCATTAAATTTGAAGCAAGTATTACCGGAAACTTTTTGTCTTCATCAAGGAAGCCATAGCATAGATGACTTGGTAATTCCTTTAATTCAAGATCCGGAGGATTTACAAAGGAAGTTTGCTTCATTTGAAGTTCCTTGCAATTTGCATAAGAGTCCAAAGAATCATCATCTTCACAAATAGTAATATGATTAGAATCTTCTAACAAAATTTCATTCATGCTATTCTTCACAAGTTGATCAATAAAATCAAATGAAAACAACTCATCATCCAAATCCATAGATTGCATAAGAATAGAATTCAAGTTGTAAGACATGCTTTCATCTTCTATTCTCATTTTGATATGGTCATTGATAGTTTCATTCAATGCCTTGATAGTAACTAGAAAGGAGCTTCCAAAAATGAGAGGAGCATCATCATGCATGTCTAAAACAATAAAATCAGTAGGACAAATCAAAGAATTTATTTTCACAAGTAAGTTTGATACAATTCCTAAAGGAAAATGAATTGTTCTATTGTCACATTGTACTCTCATATTGGTAGATTGTAAATCATCCAATCTGTTTGAACAAAATGAGAGGCATGAAATTTGCATTTGTACTAATATCCACTAAAGCATGCAAATCATGTATATTTCCTATAGTACAAGATAGAGAAAAATGATTAGGAAAATTTTGAATTGAAGAACATCCTTCCAAAAGTGCTATAGAACATACTTTGTTCAAAGTTACTCCATCAAGCTCCAAAGAATATTTCTTAGTACAAATATCCTTGAGAAATTTAGTATACTTTGGCATACTATTGATCAACTCAAGTAATGGCAAATTCAAAGAGATGCTTTTAAGAGAGTTAAAGAAATGATTGAAGATCTCCCTTTCTTTTCCTTGCTTAGAACTAACTGTATGGGGCATGATATTTTGTGCCATTAACTCCATTCTTTTTCTTCCAAGCTGCAAGAACAAGTTACTCAAATTTTCTTTTCAATTCCCTACAAATGGAATCTGGAAATCAAATTACAGTAATGACAATGAAAAGAAAATAATGTATGCTCTCGGGTAAAAAGAATAAGGGAAAAGCAGGGGAAATAAAAATTCAGTTCTGGAATTTTGACAAAACAGAGGAAAATACAGAGATACATAATAATTAGCTACTAGAATTTTGAATAAAACAGGGGAATTAATCAATATAGCTACTGGATTTCTCTTCAAAACAGAGGAGAACACATGCTGAAATTTTCAGAATGACCAAAACAAATTGCAACTCACAAAATTCTGGGCACTTTCATCAAAAACAATTGAAGAAAACTCTCTGAAATTTTGTACAAAAACAAAATAAAACATGTAACAACTGCTGGATTAAATATAAGGCAGCAGTGAGGTAAACAAAATGCTGCTGGACTGCCCGAAAATTTCATCCAAAACAGAACAAAATCAAACATGCAATAAATTTCTGGATTAAAAATTTCAGCAGCAGTGCAAAATTAATTTTACTGGACTGCCCACAAATAATTTTACTGAAAAGGCAGTGTATAAAAATATACAAAAACATCTAGCTACTGGAAAATAAAACAAAAAGGTTCATGCATTTGAATTTCTAATTTGAACATGTAAATTGTCTATATGAAAGAAATGAAATATCTATATACAAACTATAAGCTATTACATGAAGAACAAAAAGAAATGCAATTACATCAACTAACATATCTATATACCATTAATTACAATATCATGCAAAATGAATTTACAAACAAACCATACACTAATCAAATGGAAAAAATGAAGTGCAAACAAAAGCATCATGTATTTAAATAAAGAATAAACTGGAAAAGATTTTGAAATGCATTATGCATATGATGTTTATATCTATACATTGAACATTAGATACAGTAAAGAGATGAGATATACATCTAGTGTATCTATATGTACTAAGTGCTATGCAAAATCAAAAAGAACAAAGAATAAAGCACTACCTACTGGAAATGAGGATACATAATATATATATACATCTATTCCTATAATAAAGTGTATGCAAAAAGAACTACTGTACACTACAAGTTGCAATTAGAATATATACGTATATATATATATATAAGTCATGCAAATGAATATTATAAAAACAAAACATGCAAATCATAGAAACCATGCATACTGTACATAAGACAAAATGTAAAAAGCAGATTCATGTAAGCACCAAAAAAAAAACATGCAAATTCATGCAAGTCGACTACAGAGCCGTGTAGAGGATCTCGGGGGCCTAAGGCGAAATCGGCTTGGGGGGCCTAAGGCGAAATCGGCTTGGGGGGCCTTTTTAGTTATTTATTTTTCTAGCCTTTTGAGATGCAAAATCAGTTATTATATCTTTACAATCAATATATTCTAACATTTCATTTTCAATAGATAAAATAGCTAATTCATTTAATCTATTTTGTGTCATGGTTGATCTTAAATAGGATTTGATTAATTTTAATTTAGAAAAACTTCTTTCAGCTTAGCAACCGTACATGGTATTGTTAATAATATTCTATATGCAATATATGTATTTGGAAAACAATCTAATACTTTAACATAATTTAATATATCTATAGGACTATTAATTTCTTTTGTTAAAACTTCTATCAATATTTTTAATTCTGAAAATAAATCAAATCCATCAATATCGGAATAATCATTAAATTTTAAATGACTTTCAAGATTAATACAACATTTTTTTAATGTTTCTTCATTCAAAGTTTTGAATTTTTGTAAATCAAATAAAAAACTAAAAATATTTTCATATTCTAACAAGTGTTCAAATCTAGTTTCAAGTGAACATATTGATTTATCAACAATATATAAAAAATATTCAATACGAAAAGAATCTTCAAGAGAATGCATAGTCTCATTATTATTATTATCATCAAATTGCTTTGAAAAACATGCAAACTCATTAAATAACATGCAAAGAAAAACAAAACATGCAAACTAACTAAGTCATATGCAAAAACAATCAATACAAAATACTTGAAATCTGAAATTGAAATGTAACAAAGCTAATGAAGTGAATTAAATAACTAAACTAAAAATGTTGGTCACTAAACTAGCATTTCTTAGAATTAGTTTCTAAGAATGCTTACTTTTCAACAAAAAGCTATACATATTTATTAACTAAAGAATTCAAAGATTACTAGATAAATTCCTAAAGATGCAAATCTAAAAATATCAATGGTGACCATTTATTGAAAAATCTACTACATGCAAAATCTAATCAAAAATTTCAAAAGAAGAAATTAAAAGAAAAGCTATACCAAAACTTATATCAAATGCAAAGTAAGGCTAACATATAAAAGATAGAAAATAAGAAAAACATATAACATCAATTCCTAACAAAAGTAAGTATCTAGATAATATTCTTCATGAATTGAAGGTATTATTAGAATACTAACTAAACTAGAAAGCACTTAAAGAAAATAAAAGAAAGAAGATAAAATGAATAAGATCATGCAAAACTAACTAAGAAATGTAAGACAACTAATGAAAATGCAAAACAAGTAAATGACAAGTAATGAAACTAAGATTAAGAAGAGAAGTAAACTAAACTACTCTAAACATAATACCTAAGAATCAAGATAATATCTATAACAACTACCAAGAATCATGAAATGAAAACATGGAAATACATCTAATACATGAAATAGAAATCAATCAAGAAAGAATCAAGTTAGAAAACTAGTTAGATCTTATACTAACCATACCTAAGAATCTAATTAGAGAAAGTTAGAAGGATTAGAACAAACTAAGTCAAGTTAGAGATTAGGAAAAACAATTAGATCTAAAATTCTTAAACTAAAGATCAAACTAAGATGTTAAACCTAAAATCTAAGTTATTCTAAAGGATAAGGATCTAAAGAATCAAAAGTTAACCTAATCTAAAGCACTAAACTAACTAAGCTATCTAATCTAGATCAACTAAAGTTAACCTAAATCCAAAATATCTAGGCTATATCTAACCAAAATCTCTAAGTAAAGTTTACCTAAGGGATCTAAACTAACCAAAATACTAACTAAACCTAAAAATCAAGATACTAAATCATCTAACCTAAGATCTAAATCCAAAAATCTATAATCTAAACAAAAACAATTCTAAGAAAAACAAATCAAATTGAAAGCAAGAGAAACAAAATACAAGTAACAAAAGAAAACTACTAAAGTAAGAAGAAGAAAAAATCAAAGAATCAAAATTAAACTACTCAACTAAAAATAAGAAACAAATGAAATCGAAAACAACTAAACTAAATGAAATAAAATCGATCAAGCAAATATCCAAGATCTATCAAAGAGATAAAAGATATTCTAAGAAGTAGACATGAAAAGTAAAAGTTACTTGAGAATGATATCATAAAACAAATCATATCAAAATTAATTCGTTATAAATTTCACACCGTTGATGAAAATTTTTCCCAAAAATTACAACGAACTTAGAGGAAAAACATCACGAAAATTAATAGGATTCCCCCGGTAACGGCGCCAAAAATCCGATGTGTTATTTTGAGTTATATATAAATAATAAAAATAATATAAATAATCGAATAAATAATACTAAAAATAATAAGAATCTTAAGATTAAAATAAGTTTGTCACTAATAAAATAACTCAATTAGGCAGAGCACCTATCGAAATAGTTTAGTAAATAAGGTGATATTCGGATTTTAAATTTATAAAAATCGTTTTTCCCTAAGACTTCTATTAAATTCTAGTGTGGAAAAATATAATCAAACTAATTATGAATATGATTTGTGAATAAGGATCATTCAACAAGTAAATCAACCAATATCAAGAATGATAAGATTGAATTCTAAATCCTAGAAAGCAAAGTAAAGAACAATATAAGGAATAAAGCAAGTAAAAAGGTTGGGAGGAATTCTTTGTAAAATATAGGTGAGATAAGAGGATACAAAATACCAAGTATAGGATAATCTTGGATCTAGTATCATAGCTCCACCAAAATCAAGTCTAAAGTAGAATCTCTTCCATACGGTTCGTGGCAAGAAATTCCTAGATTAAGAACACTTGAATATTGACAAGATCAAATCTCCCATCAATCATCCCGGTTCCGGTCCATCAATAGGAAATTAATCACATCAACTTGGCACTAATCGTATATCCTGGTTCCGGCCTAACAATTAGTGTTAATCCGAAACCACAATCTCACATCAAGACTTGTACTAAAGATAAAATTCAGATCTAAAGTCATCAATGAAATTGCAATTTGAATTAATAAAACCACAATCATTCAATCCAAGAACATCACAATATCTCAAGTAATTTGTAAAATAAAACCAACCAAATCTACCTATAAGAAATGTAGAAATGAGAATTCCTAAGGTTGGTTAACTAATTACAAAGAATAACAAGGAATAATAGAAGAAAAGGGGAAAGTGAAAGTATAGATCTCTCTCTAAGTTCTACCAAACCTCTAAAATTACTTAGCAATTAAGCCTAATCAAACCTCTATCCAACCTTAATACAAGCCAATCTAAATAAAGCTAAAAATTCTAGTATTTATAGATCTACTAAACCAGGGGCAAAATCGTCATTTTACATAAAAAATATTCTGGACAGAGCATCCTTACGGGCGTAGCCCTCTCTGCTATACGGGCGTTTAGAGCAGTTACCCCTTATGGGCGTTTGATCCAGAGTGCCACGGGCGTAAGGAAGACGGTTAATTCATACGGGCGTAATGAACACAGGGCAACGGGCGTTTAATCCGATACGGGCGTTATGCTCAAAAGGGCAACGGGCGTTTTACTCAGATACGGGCGTAAGACATCTTCCACGGGCTTAGCACATTTCCAGAATGTTGCACTTTTGCCTCTGAATTTATCTTTTTTCACCAATTCGCCCCGAAGTTACCTAAAACAGAATATTTGCAATTAAACCCAAAATCAATCAATTTATCTCAATTTAATACAATTATAATCACAAATCATGCACAATTTATATCTCAAATCATGATCATATTTGATGTTATCAACGGGCATGCTGCTGGCCGTGTTGGAGACACGCGACACGGGCGTGTTCAAGGAAATTTTGGCGCAATTCAATATCCCACATGGAGGCTCATTCCTATAAATAGATGCACTCCCCCAGTTGTTGAAGCACACCATAATCACTTAGAACAGGAGCATTTCCGAGTTCCTAGCCAATAGGAATTTCGTGATAAGCTCTAGTCGAGTTTTTAGTTTTCATTTTTCTTTCTTCTCGAGTATATGGTTGAGCCTCCACCATAAGGGATACCCTATAGTTTAGTTGAGGGGAGTGGTAGTTGAAGATCTTCGGAGCGGGATAAGGATCCCGAGCACAAATCTCAGCGAGGTCTAGAGGATTAAGCCAGTCCGTGGAAGCAGTGAGAGCAACACGACAACTTTCTCTTTCCTTTTCTTTTCGTTCTTGTATTTCTTTTCCTTTATATGTTATGATTCTGTGTCCTAAGATTCTCTTTATTTTGATTGATTGATTACTGATTTATATAGTCCTAGGAAGGATATGTTTTAATATACATTGTGAATTACTTATTGTTTTACGCTTTCGATTTAATTTCGTATTGAGTTTATGCCATGAAACTTAGGTTGATGCATGATACTACAATAGTTAATTGAATTGACGGTTTGTTAATGAGTCCCCACCATAGGAGATTTAACAGATTGCCGGATTAGGACTAATAACTTGTGGCCACCATACCGAGGTTAGGAAGCCTAATAATCTCCCGGTTTGGAATCAATGCAAATCTTAAGATTATGTTGTTGAATTGACGCCTCAATAGCTAATCTAAAAAGGTTTAGGATTACTTGCAACCACTATATTGAGGTAATCATTCTAGATAACTCGGGTATGGTAGTAAGACAATTCGAATTCATAATTGCCTTAGATCTTCTTGCAAGCTACACATTCGAACATTGTTTAACTTAATTAATCATACGTACTTCATTAGAGATCTTAGTCAATTTTTTTCCATTCTTATCTTTATTATTCTTTTACTCAAACATATCTTAATCGAATGGACACATAGGACTAATTCCCTGAACCTTAAAGTTTGTCATAATTGGTCGAAACTATCCAGCCGTTACCAACGTTCCTGAGGATACGATATTTATAAATTTAAAATCGTGGTACTCCTGTGTTACTATCTGCATGCGATAGGTACTCTGCCTTAGTTGTGTTTAATGAATCCCGACCGTAGGAGATTTAATGAGTTGTCGATTAAGACTAATAACTTACAGCGACCGTACTGAGGTTATGCATCCTAATTTTGGGTTTGAAATTAATGCAAATCTTAAGGTTATGTTATTAAATTAAAGCCTTAATAACTAATCTAAAAAGGTTTAGGATTACTTACAATGACCAGTATTGAGGTAATCATTCTAGACAACTCGGGTATGGTAGTAAGATAATTCGAATTCATAATTGCCTTAGATCCGCTTGCAAGCTACACATTCGAACACTTTCAACTTGATTAATCATACGTACTTAATTAGAGATCTTAGTTAATTATCTTTCCATTCCTGTTTTAAATATTTTTTAAACAAACATATTTGAATTGAATAGACACATAGGACTAATTCTCTGAACTTTAAAGATTGTCATAAGTGATAGAAGCTAACCAGCCGTCACCAACATTCCCGTGGATACGATATTTATAAATTTAAAATCGTGGTACTCCCGTGTTACTATCTGCATGCGATAGGTATTCTGCCTTAGTTGTTTTTGATTATGTGACATTGTTTTATGAGATTATTTGCCTTATTTGATATTCATTTTTACTCACTCAAAACACACACCAGGGATCATAAAATTTATACCCCCGTGATCGTTCTGAATAACCAATAGAATAACAACTCAATGTTCTTGAGTCCAATTTTCTTTCATTCGGCATATAAGGCCTTGCCTCAGTTGGACAACCCCATATACGAAGATGTTTAATACTTGGTTTCTTAGAAGTCCATAATTCATAAGGGGTTGTAGTTGTTGATTTTGTTGGAACTCTATTAAGAATATAGGTTGCGGTCTTTAATGCCTCTCCCCAAAGTGAATCCGGTAAGTTAGTATGAGCCATCATACTCCTTACCATGTCCTTTAATGTTCTATTCCTTCTTTCAGCAACACCATTCATGTTAGGACTTCCTGGCATGGTGTACTGTGGAACAATACCACATTCCTCTAAGAATTTTTCAAATGGCCCTATACTTTGTTCACTAGATCCGTCAAATCTGCCATAGTATTCTCTACCACGGTCAGATCTCACATTCTTAATTCCTTTGCCAAGTTGATTTTCAACTTCGGCCTTAAAAATTTTGAACATGTTTAGAGCCTCAGACTTCTCATGAATGAGATAAAGGTATCCATAACGTGAGTAATCGTCTATGAACAAGATAAAATATCTTTGATCATTCCATGCAGGTGTTGGAAAAGGTCCACATATATCCGTATGAATTAGTTCTAAGACGTCTTTAGATCTTTCCCGCACTTAATCTCCTTTTATTTGTCTACTTTCCTTTAATACACTTGACACAAATTTCAAATTTTGACAAATCAAGTGTATCAAGGATTCCATCTTTCATAAGCCTTTCAATTCTTTGTTTAGATATATGTCCTAAACGCTTATGCCATAGTAAAGCAGAATTTTCATCAGTCAATTTTCTTTTAGTACCTCTGGAAGTAATATGCAAAGATTCATTGGATGAACCAACTGTATGCAATAAATATAGGTTATCATGAGTAGATAGAGAACCGGAACCAATAATTTCAGAATTAAGAAAAAGACTAAACTTTCCATCACCAAAAGAACAAGAATAACCAAATTTGTCCAATAAAGAAATAGAAACCAAATTCCGTCTAAATGACGGTACAACAAAAGTCTCTGTCAAATCCAAAAAATTATCATTCTAAAAAAATAACCTAAAAGTCCCTATTGCCATAACATCAACTGCTTTTCCATCACCAACGTAAATGTATTGTTCACCCTCGGTTGGTTTTCGGCAGTTCAGGCAACCCCGCATTGACACACTTATGTGAGTAATAGCACCAGAATCTAACCACCAAGTGTGTCTTGGTACTAAAATTAAATTAACTTAAGAACATACAAAATAAATGACTGTACCTTTCTTTAAACGCCAAGCGTGATATTTAGTACAATCTTTCTTTTTAGTACAGAAAAAACAAGTAAATTTTTCTTCATTTTTTTCCTTCTCTTGTTTCTTTTGTGGTCTAGAGCCCGCACCTTCATTAGGATTCTTTCTTTTCTTTCCTTTATTCTTATGAGTCAATGCCGGATGAGCACTTTCTACCTTATCATGCTTTAATCTCTCTTCCTCTTGAACACAATGAGAAATGAGCTCATTAAGAGTCCACTTCTCCTTTTGACACTTATAATTGATCTTAAAATGATTGAACTGTGATGGAAGAGAGATTAACACCAAATGCATGAGTAACTCCTCAAAAAGCTCTAACTTTAGTGCCTTTAATTTTGAGGCAAGATGAGACATTTCCATTATGTACTCTCTCATGTTCCCACTACCTTTAAACCTCATAGAAACAAGACTTGAAAGCAATGTACTTGTTTCAGCCTTTTCGTTTTTTGCAAAACGCTCTTCAAGTTCTGTAAGGAACATTTTGGCATCATCCCGATTAGACATAGTGTCTCTAAATTTTTCCGGAATTACTCGTTTCATGATCAAGAGACCTATGCTATTTGAGCGCTCCCACATTTCCCAATTCCTCCTTTCATCAAAGGAACTAGAATCAGTAACATCACGTGGTCGCTCAATCCGAAAAGCAAGGTCTAGATCTTGGCAACCAAGAACGATCATAATATTTTCTTTCCAGGATTTGAAGTTTGTACCAGTCAATGTTGGTATACCAATGATGGTAGCAGATATTGAAGCTGCAGAATTCTGAACTGAATAGAGAACAAAATAATAAAAATAACAAGCTCACAATAAATATCCAAATACCAAAACTTAAGTAATTCAAATAATGGTGAAATAATAAATCCCATCACAAGATACCTAGCACAACATTGATATTTAGTCTTTGGAAAAAAATGTCAATTTGCAAGTGGTACTCTCAATGTAATAATCAAATATTGACAATAAATTTCCGTCAAATAAAAAGCCTTTCTTTGGACCGACTAATTATTCACATGGAAGAAATAACCAAATAATTGCCACATATTTATTATCAAATTGTGTTTAAAAATTTTGCCAAACAACAACTTTCCTTTGGGTCAATCATCGTTCGCATGAAAAATTAAACACATACAACCGTCCTTATATTTCAAATTAAATAATTTACACAAAAGAGGTCACTTTGGCGACTTTAAGTTTCAATTAATTAATTCAAAAAATACAAGTACCATAAAACAAAATTTGAATTTCAATTGAACTTTATATTATATAAAATATAAAAAAAAAGAATATCCATTTATGAAGAAAAAACACTATACTGGAATTAACAAAAATAATATAAAATTCATATATGTATACATATATTATTTATTTGGGCCCACTGCAGAGATAAAACATAAAACCCACTGCAGAAATAACACATAAAGCCCACTGTATATAAAAAATATACATACATAAAACATGTGTATATACATGATGTGTGAGTTATATATATAAAAATAATATAAATAATCGAATAAATAATACTAAAAATAATAAGAATCTTCAAAGTTAAAATAGGTTTGTCACTAATAAAATAAACTCAACTAGGCAGAGCATCTACCGAAATAGTTTAGTAAATATAGTAGTATTCAGATTTTAAATTTATAAAAATCGTTTTTCCCTAAGACTTCTATTAAATTCTAGTGTGAAAAATATAATCAAACTAATTATGAATATGATTTGTGAAATAGGATCATTCAACAAGTAAACCAACCAATATCAAGAATGATAAGATTGATTTCTAAATCTAGAAAGCAAATTAAAAGCAAGTAAAGTAAAATCATGGATGAGATAATATTGAATATGTGAAGAACTCACTAAACACATTAGAGAGAGTGGAGGATACACTTCACAACAAAATCAAGTATCATGATTCAACTATTACAATTTCACAAAATCCGAGTCTAAGGATGAGCTTCCTCAATACGTGTCGTTGAAAGAAATTCATACGTGAAGAACAACTCGAATATATTAGTAAGATCAAATCCCTACTAATCATCCAAGGTCCGGTACATCAATAGGAAGACAATCAAACTAATCTAGCACTAATCGTATATCCAAGGTCCGACTTAACAATTAGTGTTAACCCGAACCACAAAATCGAATTAGAGCTCAACTCAAGATAAACAATCAAATCAAAGCCATAATTGAAATTGCAATTCAAGTTAATGAAATCATAAGAATCAACTCACAATAGATCAATCTCATAGTGAAAGTATAACATGAAACCAACCACTTCTACCCTAAAGAAATGTAGAAGAAGAGAGTTCCTATTGGGTTGGTAAACTAGATTACAAGAGTTATCAACAAAAATAATTGAAGAAGGTAAGAAAATAATTCCAAAACCAGTTGTCAATTGAATCAGGAAAGAACTCTACACATCAGCTTTCTTCTTGAATCCTCTTCTTGCTCCTTGAAGCTTGAATGATTGAAGTAGCTCAAAATCCTCTTGATCAAGTCAAAAAACTCTACCTCATAGACCAAGGAGAGATCTCATAACCTAACTAGAAACATTTATTCACTAAAACAACCTAGGGAATTATCTAATCAAAAGTATTCAATCAAAGTAATAGAAAATTGACCAAATTCTATACCAAAATATATGAAATTGAAGAAGAACCCAATATTATATTCAATATCTAAAACAATGTGAGATACTAACCAAAATAACCTCTAATCTAACTCTAATCCAGCCTTGATCCAACCTCAAATAATGGTAAAAATCCCAATATTTATAGATAACCAAAACAGGGGTAAAATAGTAAATTTACACAAAATTCTCTAAAATCTCGGAACAGAGCACCAACACGGGCTCAGTGTTATACGCAACACGGGCTCGGTGACAGGTTTATCACCGAGCGCGTGTTCTTCCGGCCGTGTTCTACCTTCCTCCTCGGCGTGTTCTTGGTCCGAGCACGTGTTCTAAAGCTTGGCAGGGCGTGTTTAGTCTTCCTTAAGGGCGTGTTCTTGGTCCGAGCGCGTGTTCCTGGGCTAGTTGGGTATATCTTTCCGGAAATTGCATATTTAGTCCCTAAACTTTGCTCTTTTGATCAATTAGCTCCATAAACTTCCCGAAAACAGAAATATCACAATTAAGTGCACAATTAACATATTTATCTCAATTTACTCTAATAATCCTCAACAATTATGCTCAAATACCCTTCAAAAACATTATAAAATATAGCGTTATCATAATACCCAACAACTTAACCTTTGCTTGTCCTCAAGCAAATCAAAGTAGGAATTTGAAAAAATAAATCATTGAAGAGAAGTGCATAAATGTTTTCTCAAAGAATTCAAACTAACTAGTTTAATTTTCAAAGATCTCATAAACAAAGTGTTTAAAGAATGATTCACTTCTATGCCTCATCAAGTGTTTTCATGTTTAAATCAAGAAATACAAAATTGAACAAATCATTTTCAACTTAAATACGAAAAACGATCATAAAAGCATCCCGAGTGAAGTGTGTGCTCTATCTTAATTAGTGATCCAAATAGCAAATTTCCTTTCAAAGCAAATTACTCAAATAGTGGTTCGGTCGATCAAAAACTTCAACAACGAGACATAATCACAATCAAATCTCAAGAAACAAGCCACTTATTCAAAAGTAAATTTTTATTCAATTTATTCTCTTTTGTTCAAGGTTTTTATTGTTTGCTTAACAATATCAACTTTAACTACCCTTGTAACGAGTTCCACTCCGATGACTCCCAGATCTCGAGGACCTTAGGGCACCAGGCATTCAATTCCCATAAGAAGTGGTGCTCAAGTAGCAAAGGATACATGCAAATAACCTTTTATTCAACAATTATTCAACGAAAATTAAAAGTGTGGCAAGTCTCTCAAAGAATTTTCAAGTGAAAATGCAAGTTATTTTCATATAATCATGCTCGTACCAAGTATCAACAAAATGAACTAAATCAAATCTCGAGACTTTCAACAATCAACAACCGATATCTATCATCGGCTAAGCAAATCAAATTCCCACAAAAAGTTCACAAAATAATCTTTTCAAGTAAACTAATCATTTTGAAAAATTTGAAAAATTAAGCAATTTTTTTGAAAATATTTGCAAATTGAGATAAAACGAGCATACACACCTACCCCACAACTTGAAAATTGCATTGTCCTCGGTGTAAAAGCTAATACCCTACAACTTATTTGAAAAATAAATAAGTGCGAGAAAACTATAAATACAAAACGGGAATAAGTGCGAAAAACTAGAAAAATAAAAACAAGAAAATTATATTCAAAACTGGAAAGTAAACTATGAACACAAAAGATAATCATATAAATCCAAATAAATCAAATAGTACATGCCGAGTAAAAACAACTAAAAGCAACTAAAAAGCAAATAAATAAAACAAATAAACCCTATTCAGAAAAATCCGGGACTAAGAAAGCGATATAGACAATAATTGAACGCCAAAAACCAAGTATGACTCGATAAAAGCGGTAAAAGGAAAGGGAAGAAAGACAAATCTTGTTTCCGAGCAAGCATGCTTGGAACTTATTTTGTTCCTTTCGTAGGAGCTTCTTCCTTCTTCAATGTCTTTATAAGGCTCGCTTTGTCCTCCCCGACAACTTCATCTTTTGATTTATTCGACGGAATTTTGTTCGGTGCTATTAGGGAGTAATCCTTTTTCTCGTTCCGGACAATTGTCCGGACAATTGTCCCACTTGCATTTCCAGGTTTTGTAGCGAAGCCTATTGATTCCTGTTTTACCTTCAACCAAACAAACAAAAAAAAAAAGAATAGAACAAAACAAAAAAAGAGAGAAATTACAAAATTAAAAAAAATGTCCTACTACAAACGATCTAGTAAAGAAATTAAAAGAACAAGAAAAACAAGATAAATAAATCACATTACCTACAAAACAAGAAAAGAGAGATTAGTAAGGATAAAAGGAAATAAAATATAAGATTATTAAATAATGCTAATCTAATAAAAAATAAGAAAAATAAAATGAATTAAATTAATTGAATGAAAGAAAGAAGAAGAAGAATGAAAGAATAAAAGAATGATAAATAAGTATGGAATGAAATGTATAAGAAAGAAAGAAGTTTGAAGGAAATAAAAATGGAGGAAGAAATGAAAAGATTTAATGAGCATGCAAAATTGAATAGAAAAGGAAAAGAAATAGAAAAGAAATGGAATGCAAAAGGAATCTGAACGAAAATTTGAAGAAATAAAATTGAGAAGGAACATTTGCATGCTCTCGGGTAGAGCAAAAATAGGGGAAAGATGCAAGGGATTAAAATTTCAGTTCTGAAATTAGTACAAAACAGAACAATTACAGAGTTGTACATAGTAAGGCTACTGGAATTTTCTGCAAAACAGAGGAAATAGCAGCCCACTAGAATTTATACACCAAAAACAGAACACATGTACACTAGAATTAAAATGCACAAAGGAAAATGGCATGCAAAAAGTTATGTACTATACGAGATTGAAATTAAAATGCATTCTAAACACTAAAGCTACTGCCATGGAACTTTTAGAAAACTAAATGCAAACTAAACTATCAAGGAAGACAAACTAATGCATCTACAAACAATTCATGCAAAACCATGCAAAAGAAAGTACAATACAACCAAGCACTAACCTACTGGAAAATGTAGTACAAACAGAAAAAAAATAAATCATGCAATTGCTACTGTAAAGTAATTGTAAATCAAAAGGAAAATATATACATACCTACTGAACTTACACTAAATTGGAAATGAAGCAAATACTGCATGCATTATCCAAACATGGAAGGTTTACAAACGAAATTTCCAACTATAGCAAATTTAAAATTAGCCATGTGATACATGCAAACTTCCTAAAATATCCATGTAAATGAAATCTATATAAAAGCCAACACTTAAAGAATACTAACTAAGTATCTAGATTATTAAGTATATAAACTCACCATGCAACAACACGCAAATGTATATTACAATAAAACCATGCAAAGACATGCAAAATGCTATATAATAAAATCATTCTAGCTACTACCAAACAATCTACCTAATGAACTAAAACAGAATGAAGTGAATTGAATACAAATACATACTTCTACTACTAGCGTGAAAAGTAAAGTAAATGCAATTCATAAATCCTACTGTACGCAAGAATCTATATGCTACTACCATGAAAATTATAGCAAGCTACCTATAGTATATGCAAATTAAAATTTCAAAGCATAAATAAACAATTCATACAATATATATGTACAGTATACTGCCTAATTCAATTCCATGCATATGATAAATATACAAGCTAACTACAACTCATGCAAAAACAGAACAAAACACACAAAAACTATTGGATTTAATATTCAGCAGCAGTGAGGCAAACAACATGCTACTGGACTGCCCGAAATTTTTTTTCAAAAACAGTATACAAAAAAGTAACTAATTAAGCTACTGGAAAATTGAAGTGCAAACAAAATCATCATGAATTTAAATAAAGAACAAACTGGAAAAAGATTTTGAAATGCATTATGCATACAATATCTATATCTATACACTGAACATTAGATACAGTAAAGAAATAAGACATACATCTAATGTATCTATATGTATTAAATGCTATGCAAAATCAAAAAGAGCAAAGAATAAGCACTACCTATTGGAAACTACAAGTTGTAAAATATATATACATAAATATACCATGCGAAACATAGAAACCATGCATATGAAAAGAAAATATAAACGTTAACTATATTGCATGCAAAAAGTAATGAACTCATTCAAGGATTCAAAGCTATAAAATCAATCATATTAATAACCAAAAATACCAAGCAGTCTACTAACTAAATCCATACAAAATGAAATGAAATACACTCATCTATTTATGTATTATAATTAAAAAGATCAGAGACATGCAAAGCATATCATGCAAAAATATGAGGTTGTGAAAACTATGAGATATGAAATATAACATAAAATTTTTTTCATTCTAACCTATTAAACCAAATGCAACGAAAGAGAAATTGAAGCTACAAATCTATACTAGCTAAACAAAGGCATGCAAGGCGGAATATGCAAATCAAAGTACTTGAACATTTTTCAACCAAAATTTAGCATACTAACTATAAAAGAAAATAGAATTAAAGTAATTGTTGGTCACTAGAATTAACATTTCTTAGAATTAATCTCTAAGAATGCTACCTATTCAAAAGAAAGAACTATACTATACTATTATGTAAAGAACTCAAAGAATACTAAATAAAATCCTAAAGTTACAAGACTAATAGTAATAATGGTGACCATTTATTGAAAATCCTATTCATGCACACTAAAACTAAATCTAACAACAAATGCAAAAGAAGAAATCTAAATGCAAAGCCATACCTAAATTCATATTAAGCACATATTAAGGCTAACAAATAAAAGATAGAAAATATGAAGAACATCTAATCATCAATGCCTAACACAAGTAAGTATCTAGATAATATTCTTCATGAATTGAAGATATTTGTAGACACTGAAATTTTATTTATATATTTAATTATATATTTAAATATATATTGAAGATATTGAAAGATTTTACTCCTGCGATGAGTGACACATGACAAATTAATAGCCATTGGTTGTCACTCTCTTCATCTATAAAAGGAGGTGAAAAATAAGAGGTGGAAATCGGAGGTAAAATCGGTGGTGGCAGAGAAGGAAAGAAACTCCGACGATTCCCTTCGGGGATCGTCCATAGTTTCTAGCGCATCCTCCCTTCGAGATCAAGCCCCAAGGCTCTCGAGAAGTCAAATCCCTTCGAGATCAAGCCCAAAGGCCCTCAAAATTCAAATCCATTCCGAGATCCAACCCAAAACGCCCCTCGGAAGAAATCAAAATCCATTGGATCGAGACAAGCCCAAAATGCCCTCGATCCACGACGAAAAGAATCGGCGGAGAAATACAAAGATTCGAGCCCAACATCAAAATATATATTATCTTGTGACATTTATATATTTTTGATTATTTATTTTGCAGATAATAATAATCGAAAAGAAAAATTTTATTGTTCACAAATTTGGCACGCCCAGTGGGACAATCTTTACCGTCCATCCCTTTTCCGTCAAATATCATGGAACAGAAGGAATGTGTTTGCAGATCCGAAAAAAAAAGAGACCAGCGAATCAACCTTCAAATGAAAAAAAAAAAATCAAACTCAAGGGGGCGGATCAACATTGGTATTGCGATCTTGTCAAAAACTCCTTGACACGAGTGAAAACTGTCCATATTGATACAAAGACTCCTTGATACGAGTGTAAACCGTCCACAAACTCCTTGATACGAGTATAAACTATCTATGAACTACATTAGACTTGATTCCTAAAAGGTAAGGGATACGTAGGAAGCTTAGAACATAAAATTCTAAGTTCGGTCTTGAAAAACAAAAAAGCCAAAAACAAGAGAAAAAAAACAACAAAAAAAAAAAAAAAAAAAAAAAGAAAAAAAAAAAAAAAAAAAAAAGAAAAAAAAAAAAAGAAAAAAAAAAAAAGCAAAAAAAATCATATTTATCTACGAGTCAAATTGACTCAATTGGATTTTTTAAAAAAAATATTATCTTTATCCGCTTAAATTCAAATTTGAATCGTATTTATATGCGAGTCAAATTCAAGATAGACTCAAATACGATTCGATATTTATGAGATACTTTGAAACTTGTCCACATAATAATTCTTCAAATTAACCTTGAAAAAGTTTCAGGGGGCAATTTGTAGACACTGAAATTTTATTTATATATTTAATTATATATTTAAATATATATTGAAGATATTGAAAGATTTTACCTCTGCGATGAGTGACACATGGCAAATTAATAGCCATTGGTTGTCACTCTCTTCATCTATAAAAGGAGGTGAAAAATAAGAGGTGGAAATCGAGGTAAAATCGGTGGTGGCAGAGAAGGAAAGAAACTCTGGCGATTCCCTTCGGGGATCGTCCATAGTTTCTAGCGCATCCTCCCTTCGAGATCAAGCCCCAAGGCTCTCGAGAAGTCAAATCCCTTCGAGATCAAGCCCAAAGGCCCTCAAAATTCAAATCCATTCCGAGATCCAACCCAAAACGTCCCTCGAAAGAAATCAAAATCCATTGGATCGAGACAAGCCCAAAATGCCCTCGGATCCACGACGAAAAGAATCGGCGGAGAAATACAAAGATTCGAGCCCAACATCAAAATATATATTATCTTGTGACATTTATATATTTTTGATTATTTATTTTGCAGATAATAATAATCGAAAAGAAAAATTTTATTGTTCACGGTATTATTAGAATACTAATTAAACTAGAAAGTACTTAAAGAAAATAAAGGAATGAAGATGAAATGATAAGAACATGCAAAACTAACCAAGAAATGTAAAACAACTAAAGAAAATGCAAAACAAGTAAATGATAAGTAATGAAACTAAGATTAAGAAGAGAAGTAAACTAAACTACTCTAGCACAATACCTAAAAATCAAGATAATATCTATAACAACTATCAAAAATCATAAAACGAAAGCATGAAAATACATCTAAGAACATGAAATAGAAATCAATCAAAGAAAGAATCAAGTTAGAAAACTAGTTAGATCTTATACTATCCATACTTAAGAACTAGTTAGAAAAAGTTAGAAGGATTAGAACAAACTAAGTCAAGTTAGAAAATAGGAAAAACAATTAGATCTAAAAAAATTCTCTACTAAAGATCAAACTAAGATATAAAACCAAAGATCTAAGTTATTCTAAAGGATAAGGATCTAAAGAATCAAAAGCTAACCTAATCTAAAGCACTAAACTAACTAAGCTATAAAATCTAAATCAACTAAAGTTAACCTAAATCTAAAATATCTAAGCTATATCTAACCAAAATCTCTAAGTAAAAGTTTACCTAAGGGATCTAAACTAACCAAAACACTAACTAAACCTAAAAATCATGATACTAAATCATCTAGCCTAAGATCTAAATCCAAAAATCTATAATCTAAGCAAAGAAATTCTAAGAAAAAAGAATCAATATGAAAGCAAGAGATACAAAATACAAGTAACAAAAGAAAGCTACTAAAGTAAGAATAAGAAGAATCAAAGGGTCAAAATTAAACTACTCAACTAAAAATAAGAAACAAATGAATTTGAATCATCTAAACTAAATGAAATAAAATCGATCAAGCAAATATCCAAGATCTATCAAAGAGATCAAAGATATTCTAAGAATTAGACATGAAAAATAAAAGTTACTTGAGAATGATATCATAAAACAAATCATATCAAAATTAATTCGTTATAGATTTCACATCGTTGATGAAGATTTTTCCAAAAAATTACAACGAACTTAGAGGAAAAACATCACGAAAATTAATAGGATTCCCAAGCAACGGCGCCAAAACTCCGATGTGTGAGTTATATATATAAAAATAATATAAATAATCGAATAAATAATACTAAAAATAATAAGAATCTTCAAAGTTAAAATAGGTTTGTCACTAATAAAATAAACTCAACTAGGCAGAGCACCTATCGAAATAGTTTAGTAAATATAGTAGTATTCAGATTTTAAATTTATAAAAATCGTTTTTCCCTAAGACTTCTATTAAATTATAGTGTGGAAAATATAATCAAACTAATTATGAATATGATTTGTGAAATAGGATCATTCAACAAGTAAACCAACCAATATCAAGAATGATAAGATTGATTTCTAAATCTAGAAAGCAAATTAAAAGCAAGTAAATTAGAATCATGGATGAGATAATATTGAATATGTGAAGAACTCACTAAACACATTAGAGAGAGTGGAGGATACACTTCACAACAAAATCAAGTATCATGATTCAACTATTACAATTTCACCAAATCCGAGTCTAAGGATGAACTTCCTCAATACGTGTCGTTGAAAGAAATTCATACGTGAAGAACAACTCGAATATATTAGTAAGATCAAATCCCTACTAATCACCCAAGGTCTGGTACATCAATAGGAAGACAATCAAACTAATCTAGCACTAATCGTATATCCAAGGTTCGGCTTAACAATTAGTGTTAACCCGAACCACAAAATCGAATTAGAGCTCAACTCAAGATAAACAATAAAATTAAAGCCATAATTGAAATTGGAATTCAAGTTAATGAAATCATAACAATCAACTCACAATAGATCAATCTCATAGTGAAAGTATAACATGAAACCAACCACTTCTACCCTAAAGAAATGTAGAAGAAGAGAGTTCCTATTTGGGTTGGTAAACTAGATTACAAGACTTATCAACAAAAATACTTGAAGAAGGTAAGAAAATAATTCCAAAACCAGTTGTCAATTAAATCCGGAAAGATCTCTACACCTCAACTTTCTTCTTGAATCCACTTCTTGCTCCTTGAAGCTTGAATGATTGAAGTAGCTCAAAATCCTCTTGATCAAGTCACAAAACTCTACCTCATAGACCAAGGAGAGATTTCATAACCTAACTAGAAACATTTATTCACTAAAACAATCTAGGGAATTATCTAATCAAAAGTATTCAATCAAAGTAATAGAAAATTCCCCAAATTTTATACCAAAATATATAAAATTGAAGAAGAACCCAATATGATATTCAATATCTAAAACAATGTGAGATACTAACACAAATAACCTCTAATCTAACTCTAATCCAGCCTTGATCCAACCTCAAATAATGGTAAAAATCTTAATATTTATAGATAACCAAAACAGGGGTAAAATAGTAAATTTACACAAAATTCTCTAAAATCTCGGAACAGAGCACCAACACGGGCTCGGTGTTATACGCAACACGGGCTCGGTGACAGGTTTATCACCGAGCGCATATTCTTCCGGCCGTGCTCTACCTTCCGCCTGGGCGTGTTCTTGGTCCGAGCACGTGTTCTAAAGCTTGGAAGGGCGTGTTTAGTCTTCCTTAAGGGCGTGTTCTTGGTCCGAGCGCGTGTTCCTGGGCTGGTTGTGTATATCTTTCCGGAAATTGCATATTTAGTCCCTAAACTTCGCTCTTTTGATCAATTAGCTCCATAAACTTCCCGAAAACAGAAATATCACAATTAAGTGCACAATTAACATATTTATCTTAATTTACTCTAATAATCCTCAACAATTGTGCACAAATACCCTTCAAAAATATTATCAAATTTAGCGTTATCAATACATAACATCATAATAATCCGGAAAGTGCCGAAAGCCAACAAAGTTAACCAAAATTTATCCAACGGTATATTAACCAAAATTTTCAGCGCAGAAATAACCAACAATATATATATATATATATACATGCATATGTGTATATAAAATGCCAACAACATTTAACCAATCATTATATATACATATCTAAAATTGCCGCATATATATATATATATTACCAACATTTCATAAACAGCCGCATACATACATATATATGCATAAATTACCAACATTTCCAGAAACAGCCGCATTCATACATATATACATAAATTACCAACAAAAGCCAGTAATCAAACTCTAATTCCATAATATATATATAAATAAATTTCAAAAATTACACCTTTCAAAAAAATAACCTCGGATCCATATTGATAAACCCCTAAAAGGTTTAATCTTTTTCAAAAATATAGATTAATATATATATAAAGTTCCTAATAACCCAACATATAGGCTCCGATACCACTTGTTAGTAATGAAATAAACATACTTTCCCAAGATCTATATGTTAAATTATTAAGAATAACTCAACTAATTGCGGAAGCATACCCGATTCCATCCCGTAAATTTAAAACCTTTTGTAGCCTTTAAGAATCCCAGAAGACACCTTTCTAATCAAAACTATCAAAGCGATTAAAGTCTTCCGAGAAATATTATTGGAGCTAGGGTTCCGTTCTATTGATTGGATATAGAATAGAAACTCATAATACTCTCTCGGGGACCATAACCAATAAAATATATATCAATCTCTAGCTAACCCATCACAGACTAGGAATTAGGGTATCTACATAAGTGGGCTCATACTTATTTCCGATGCATTAACCCATTTAACATAATTAGATCACTTTAATAGGGCCTCATAAAATATAATAGCACTTAATACATAAATGACACGAAGGCCCACATGATTTATTAAAATAAATCCAACATGCTTCCCATCATGTCCTTCATCCGAAATCTCGAAACCTTCATAGTGTTTTTTTCCCTGTAATTTTTCAATTTACGGCAGCGCATTCTCGAGATTCGTCCAATAAGAAGAAGAGGTATGCAGCGTACTCCTTTCTACACTGCAGCTCGGAGTTTGTTTGAATCGTGTATATGTAAAAAAAAAAAAAAAACTACCAAGCCGGAGTTCGACTGATCAATAAGGATAAGAACATGTACAACACTCATGAGGTTTCTTTTCTTTCCGAAAGGAAAATATGCCACGTGGATAAAGTCAAAGTCAATATGATTTTGATATGGTCAGAGCGGAGCAAAATAGGTCGAAGAATGCCGAGGTGGAAAGCTAAGTACCTAGACGAGGCATTTAGCTAGGCGACTTGTGAAAGCCTCAAAGGAAACACTAAACGTCCAAGCGAAGCAATGAAGCCGTGCAATAAGATAAAGCCCCAAAGAAGATTTCAACGCTGCTAAGCCGACTTCATAGCCAAAAGGAATATTTCAAGTATATTCTGCCCACTGACTTCTTATTTAAATATAATAAGAAGGTAAGTGGCGGGACCACGGTTTCTGGTTAACTTCTACAAGAAATCGTGGGATTGGACGTATGAAAAGGCTATGATGATAGCCTTTGGCTTGTGCAAAAAGATATGGTAGGTAGGTAATCATTCCTAAACCTACTCCCACCCACTAGTAAGAAAGTTTGCCTATAAAAGGTAAACTCCCTTATCAATAAAGGGATCTTTTTTCTTTTTCATCGATATACATATCTTACCAGAAGAATACAAGCATCTTTTTCTCTCTCTTCTTTAATACATTTTCCGGTGGTTAATTTACATGCAAAGTAAAACCCATCTTGCTATTTTATTCTTGATCGAATACATCTTGGTTTATGAACTAGGGTTTATTCTGAATTTCTTTGAATCTTTCGACCGATTTGATCGTCAGAGACTTCTAACGGAGAAATACCTCCGTTGGGACGTTTTTGCAGGGTTCAACCGGGAAGCACACTTCTGTGACACTCAATGACATCTCCTTATTCTACTGTAATTTCATCCTAGTTGTCAAATTTATTACACATTTGTTGACTGATCAAATTTTGTATTTTCACTTTCTTTTTTTAATAAAAAAAATTGATTAGTTTTTAATTTTTTGGCAATTAATTGTTTAATTTTTATTCATTATGGATGATTTGGTGATTTGTACAATCTGGGGTTTGGTAATTATTAGCCTAACTGGTGATTCACTATCCTTATTTTTTTTATAGCATTTTCTCTTGTAAGTTACTTAACATTGCCAAATAAACCAACAAGGATATAATCGCCCGGATTGTGTCAGCTAGCATTGTTCTAGACATGATCATCGCAACTGCATATGTACATGAGTTGCTCACTACGGTCTTGAAGTGGGCTTAACAAATTATGTTGTAGGTATTTATATGACATATTTCAATGTTTAATTTTATCTTATGATTTCATTTTATATGACATATTTCGGTGTTTAATTTTATCTTATGATTTCATTTTATATGACATATTTCAATGTTTAATTTTATCTTATGATTTCATTTTATATGACATATTTCAGTATTTAATTTTATCTTATGATTTCATTTTATATGACATATTTCATTTTTATTTTAAACTTATATCTCATTGCATTTGATATACATGACTTGACTTTAACATGTTTGGTAATCGAAGTTGGTAAGTTTGACATGTCTACCCTTTCCTTTCCGAAGTTCGGAGTAGAATGCTACTCGTTAAAAGCTCATTCATGCTTGATAGATGTATGGGTTGGTACATTTGGGATGAAAACTAAAACATTAAGGAATGCATGTGAAACTTCTGTAACATCTTGAAACTAAAACAATCATGTAAGTTTGAATTATCTTTTGGCAAGTATGTGGTTAAGAAAAGAAGGGAGAAAGTTATAGATGTATGGGTTTGTCCTTATTCACCTTGGAGCTCAATGAGGGTAGAGTGCAATGTGTTGTATTGACCTATTGGGTCCCATTGTTTTGCTAGGATCATGGAGCATGATTAAATTTGAACAAATCTTTCCGCTTTTCCTAATTGTGGATAACTTGTTGATTCGTCATTCATATTCATGAATCTCATTAGAATGAGCATTCTCTACTCTATCTCTATATCTATATATAAAATCGAAATCTAGATATAGAAAAAAATAGATATGGACTTTTTGTGGATTTGATTGGATTAGATT
>JAHSUH010000938.1:0-13269 GCA_025388415.1 Cynanchum wilfordii | reverse complement strand
TAATATTCAAGTTGTGGGGTAGGTGTGTATGTTCGTTTATCTCAATTTGCAAATTTGTTTTTCAAAATAATTGCCAAATTTTTCAAATTTTTCAAATTTTTCAAAATGATTAGTTTACTTGAAAAGATTATTTTGTGAACTTTTTGTTGGAATTTGATTTGCTTAGCCGATGATAGATATCGGTTGTTGATTGTTGAAAGTCTCGAAATTTGATTTAGTTCATTTTGTTGATACTTGATACGAGCATGATTATAGGAAATTCCTGAAACTCGTTTTTACAGGCCTATTTTGGTTGGTTGTTCCGATTAGTGGACTACTTTTGGACATTTATTTGAATAGTATTAAGTCTTTTGGGAATGAAAATAACTTGCGTTTTCACTTGAAAATTCTTTGAGAGACTTGCCACACTTTTAATTTTCGTTGAAAAAATTGTTGAATAAAAGGTTGTTTTGCATGTATCCTTTGCTACTTGAGCACCACTTCTTATGGGAATTGAATGCCCGGTGCCCTAAGGTCCTCGGGATCCGGGAGTCATCGAAGTGGAACTCGTTACAAGGGTAGTTAAAGTTGATATTGTTAAGCAAACAATAAAAACCTTTGAATAAAAGAGAATAAATGGAATAAAAATATTCTCGGATGTTCCGGATATGGTTTATTTACTTTATTTATTTTCTTTTTAGTTGATTTTATTTGTTTTTGCTCGGGATGTACTATTTCATTTATTTGGATTTATATGATTATCTTTTGTGTTCACAGTTTACTTTCCCGTTTTGAATATAATTTTCTTGTTTTTCAAGTTTTTCGCACTTATTCCCGTTTTGTATTTATAGTTTTCTAGCACTTATTTATTTTTCAAATAAGTTGTGGGGTATTCGCTTTTTACACTGAGGACAGTGTAATATTCAAGTTGTGGGGTAGGTGTGTATGTTCGTTTATCTCAATTTGCAAATTTGTTTTTCAAAATAATTGCCAAATTTTTCAAATTTTTCAAATTTTTCAAAATGATTAGTTTACTTGAAAAGATTATTTTGTGAACTTTTTGTTGGAATTTGATTTGCTTAGCCGATGATAGATATCGGTTGTTGATTGTTGAAAGTCTCGAAATTTGATTTAGTTCATTTTGTTGATACTTGATACGAGCATGATTATAGGAAATTCCTGAAACTCGTTTTACACAGCTATTTTGGTTGGTTGTTCCGATTAGTGGACTACTTTTGGACATTTATTTGAATAGTATTAAGTCTTTTGGGAATGAAAATAACTTGCGTTTTCACTTGAAAATTCTTTGAGAGACTTGCCACACTTTTAATTTTCGTTGAAAAAATTGTTGAATAAAAGGTTGTTTTGCATGTATCCTTTGCTACTTGAGCACCACTTCTTATGGGAATTGAATGCCCGGTGCCCTAAGGTCCTCGGGATCCGGGAGTCATCGAAGTGGAACTCGTTACAAGGGTAGTTAAAGTTGATATTGTTAAGCAAACAATAAAAACCTTTGAATAAAAGAGAATAAATGGAATAAAAATATTCTCGGATGTTCCGGATATGGTTTATTTACTTTATTTATTTTCTTTTTAGTTGATTTTATTTGTTTTTGCTCGGGATGTACTATTTCATTTATTTGGATTTATATGATTATCTTTTGTGTTCACAGTTTACTTTCCCGTTTTGAATATAATTTTCTTGTTTTTCAAGTTTTTCGCACTTATTCCCGTTTTGTATTTATAGTTTTCTAGCACTTATTTATTTTTCAAATAAGTTGTGGGGTATTCGCTTTTTACACCGAGGACAGGTGTAATATTCAAGTTGTGGGGTAGGTGTGTATGTTCGTTTATCTCAATTTGCAAATTTGTTTTTCAAAATAATTGCCAAATTTTTCAAATTTTTCAAATTTTTCAAAATGATTAGTTTACTTGAAAAGATTATTTTGTGAACTTTTTGTTGGAATTTGATTTGCTTAGCCGATGATAGATATCGGTTGTTGATTGTTGAAAGTCTCGAAATTTGATTTAGTTCATTTTGTTGATACTTGATACGAGCATGATTATAGGAAATTCCTGAAACTCGTTTTTACACAACTTTTTTGGTTGGTTGTTCCGATTAGTGGACTACTTTTGGACATTTATTTGAATAGTATTAAGTCTTTTGGGAATGAAAATAACTTGCGTTTTCACTTGAAAATTCTTTGAGAGACTTGCCACACTTTTAATTTTCGTTGAAAAAATTGTTGAATAAAAGGTTGTTTTGCATGTATCCTTTGCTACTTGAGCACCACTTCTTATGGGAATTGAATGCCCGGTGCCCTAAGGTCCTCGGGATCCGGGAGTCATCGAAGTGGAACTCGTTACAAGGGTAGTTAAAGTTGATATTGTTAAGCAAACAATAAAAACCTTTGAATAAAAGAGAATAAATGGAATAAAAATATTCTCGGATGTTCCGGATATGGTTTATTTACTTTATTTATTTTCTTTTTAGTTGATTTTATTTGTTTTTGCTCGGGATGTACTATTTCATTTATTTGGATTTATATGATTATCTTTTGTGTTCACAGTTTACTTTCCCGTTTTGAATATAATTTTCTTGTTTTTCAAGTTTTTCGCACTTATTCCCGTTTTGTATTTATAGTTTTCTAGCACTTATTTATTTTTCAAATAAGTTGTGGGGTATTCGCTTTTTACACCGAGGACAGTGTAATATTCAAGTTGTGGGGTAGGTGTGTATGTTCGTTTATCTCAATTTGCAAATTTGTTTTTCAAAATAATTGCCAAATTTTTCAAATTTTTCAAATTTTTCAAAATGATTAGTTTACTTGAAAAGTTTATTTTGTGAACTTTTTTGTTGGAATTTGATTTGCTTAGCCGATGATAGATATCGGTTGTTGATTGTTGAAAGTCTCGAAATTTGATTTAGTTCATTTTGTTGATACTTGATACGAGCATGATTATAGGAAATTCCTGAAACTCGTTTTACACAGCTATTTTGGTTGGTTGTTCCGATTAGTGGACTACTTTTGGACATTTATTTGAATAGTATTAAGTCTTTTGGGAATGAAAATAACTTGCGTTTTCACTTGAAAATTCTTTGAGAGACTTGCCACACTTTTAATTTTCGTTGAAAAAATTGTTGAATAAAAGGTTGTTTTGCATGTATCCTTTGCTACTTGAGCACCACTTCTTATGGGAATTGAATGCCCGGTGCCCTAAGGTCCTCGGGATCCGGGAGTCATCGAAGTGGAACTCGTTACAAGGGTAGTTAAAGTTGATATTGTTAAGCAAACAATAAAAACCTTTGAATAAAAGAGAATAAATGGAATAAAAATATTCTCGGATGTTCCGGATATGGTTTATTTACTTTATTTATTTTCTTTTTAGTTGATTTTATTTGTTTTTGCCCGGGATGTACTATTTCATTTATTTGGATTTATATGATTATCTTTTGTGTTCACAGTTTACTTTCCCGTTTTGAATATAATTTTCTTGTTTTTCAAGTTTTTTCGCACTTATTCCCGCTTTTGTATTTATAGTTTTCTAGCACTTATTTATTTTTCAAATAAGTTGTGGGGTATTCGCTTTTTACACTGAGGACAGTGTAATATTCAAGTTGTGGGGTAGGTGTGTATGTTCGTTTATCTCAATTTGCAAATTTGTTTTTCAAAATAATTGCCAAATTTTTCAAATTTTTCAAATTTTTCAAAATGATTAGTTTACTTGAAAAGATTATTTTGTGAACTTTTTGTTGGAATTTGATTTGCTTAGCCGATGATAGATATCGGTTGTTGATTGTTGAAAGTCTCGAAATTTGATTTAGTTCATTTTGTTGATACTTGATACGAGCATGATTATAGGAAATTCCTGAAACTCGTTTTACACAGCTATTTTGGTTGGTTGTTCCGATTAGTGGACTACTTTTGGACATTTATTTGAATAGTATTAAGTCTTTTGGGAATGAAAATAACTTGCGTTTTCACTTGAAAATTCTTTGAGAGACTTGCCACACTTTTAATTTTCGTTGAAAAAATTGTTGAATAAAAGGTTGTTTTGCATGTATCCTTTGCTACTTGAGCACCACTTCTTATGGGAATTGAATGCCCGGTGCCCTAAGGTCCTCGGGATCCGGGGAGTCATCGAAGTGGAACTCGTTACAAGGGTAGTTAAAGTTGATATTGTTAAGCAAACAATAAAAACCTTTGAATAAAAGAGAATAAATGGAATAAAAATATTCTCGGATGTTCCGGATATGGTTTATTTACTTTATTTATTTTCTTTTTAGTTGATTTTATTTGTTTTTGCTCGGGATGTACTATTTCATTTATTTGGATTTATATGATTATCTTTTGTGTTCACGGTTTACTTTCCCGTTTTGAATATAATTTTTCTTGTTTTTCAAGTTTTTCGCACTTATTCCCGTTTTGTATTTATAGTTTTCTAGCACTTATTTATTTTTCAAATAAGTTGTGGGGTATTCGCTTTTTACTCGAGGACAGGGGTTAATATTCAAGTTGTGGGGTAGGTGTGTATGTTCGTTTATCTCAATTTGCAAATTTGTTTTTCAAAATAATTGCCAAATTTTTCAAATTTTTCAAATTTTTCAAAATGATTAGTTTACTTGAAAAGATTATTTTGTGAACTTTTTGTTGGAATTTGATTTGCTTAGCCGATGATAGATATCGGTTGTTGATTGTTGAAAGTCTCGAAATTTGATTTAGTTCATTTTGTTGATACTTGATACGAGCATGATTATAGGAAATTCCGAAACTCGTTTTACACAGCTATTTTGGTTGGTTGTTCCGATTAGTGGACTACTTTTGGACATTTATTTGAATAGTATTAAGTCTTTTGGGAATGAAAATAACTTGCGTTTTCACTTGAAAATTCTTTGAGAGACTTGCCACACTTTTAATTTTCGTTGAAAAAATTGTTGAATAAAAGGTTGTTTTGCATGTATCCTTTGCTACTTGAGCACCACTTCTTATGGGAATTGAATGCCTGGGCCCCTAAGGTCCTCGGGATCCGGGAGTCATCGAAGTGGAACTCGTTACAAGGGTAGTTAAAGTTGATATTGTTAAGCAAACAATAAAAACCTTTGAATAAAAGAGAATAAATGGAATAAAAATATTCTCGGATGTTCCGGATATGGTTTATTTACTTTATTTATTTTCTTTTTAGTTGATTTTATTTGTTTTTGCTCGGGATGTACTATTTCATTTATTTGGATTTATATGATTATCTTTTGTGTTCACGTTTACTTTCCCGTTTTGAATATAATTTTCTTGTTTTTTAAGTTTTTCGCACTTATTCCCGTTTTGTATTTATAGTTTTCTAGCACTTATTTATTTTTCAAATAAGTTGTGGGGTATTCGCTTTTTACATTGAGGACAGTGTAATATTCAAGTTGTGGGGTAGGTGTGTATGTTCGTTTATCTCAATTTGCAAATTTGTTTTTCAAAATAATTGCCAAATTTTTCAAATTTTTCAAATTTTTCAAAATGATTAGTTTACTTGAAAAGATTATTTTGTGAACTTTTTGTTGGAATTTGATTTGCTTAGCCGATGATAGATATCGGTTGTTGATTGTTGAAAGTCTCGAAATTTGATTTAGTTCATTTTGTTGATACTTGATACGAGCATGATTATAGGAAATTCCTGAAACTCGTTTTTACACCTATTTTGTGTTGGTTGTTCGATTAGTGGACTACTTTTGGACATTTATTTGAATAGTATTAAGTCTTTTGGGAATGAAAATAACTTGCGTTTTCACTTGAAAATTCTTTGAGAGACTTGCCACACTTTTAATTTTCGTTGAAAAAATTGTTGAATAAAAGGTTGTTTTGCATGTATCCTTTGCTACTTGAGCACCACTTCTTATGGGAATTGAATGCCCGGTGCCCTAAGGTCCTCGGGATCCGGGAGTCATCGAAGTGGAACTCGTTACAAGGGTAGTTAAAGTTGATATTGTTAAGCAAACAATAAAAACCTTTGAATAAAAGAGAATAAATGGAATAAAAATATTCTCGGATGTTCCGATATGGTTTATTTACTTTATTTATTTTTCTTTTAGTTGATTTTATTTGTTTTTGCTCGGGATGTACTATTTCATTTATTTGGATTTATATGATTATCTTTTGTGTTCACAGTTTACTTTCCCGTTTTGAATATAATTTTCTTGTTTTTCAAGTTTTTCGCACTTATTCCCGTTTTGTATTTATAGTTTTCTAGCACTTATTTATTTTTCAAATAAGTTGTGGGGTATTCGCTTTTACACCGAGGACAAGTGTAATATTCAAGTTGTGGGGTAGGTGTGTATGTTCGTTTATCTCAATTTGCAAATTTGTTTTTCAAAATAATTGCCAAATTTTTCAAATTTTTCAAATTTTTCAAAATGATTAGTTTACTTGAAAAGATTATTTTGTGAACTTTTTGTTGGAATTTGATTTGCTTAGCCGATGATAGATATCGGTTGTTGATTGTTGAAAGTCTCGAAATTTGATTTAGTTCATTTTGTTGATACTTGATACGAGCATGATTATAGGAAATTCCTGAAACTCGTTTTACACAGCTATTTTGGTTGGTTGTTCCGATTAGTGGACTACTTTTGGACATTTATTTGAATAGTATTAAGTCTTTTGGGAATGAAAATAACTTGCGTTTTCACTTGAAAATTCTTTGAGAGACTTGCCACACTTTTAATTTTCGTTGAAAAAATTGTTGAATAAAAGGTTGTTTTGCATGTATCCTTTGCTACTTGAGCACCACTTCTTATGGGAATTGAATGCCCGGTGCCCTAAGGTCCTCGGGATCCGGGAGTCATCGAAGTGGAACTCGTTACAAGGGTAGTTAAAGTTGATATTGTTAAGCAAACAATAAAAACCTTTGAATAAAAGAGAATAAATGGAATAAAAATATTCTCGGATGTTCCGGATATGGTTTATTTACTTTATTTATTTTCTTTTTAGTTGATTTTATTTGTTTTTGCTCGGGATGTACTATTTCATTTATTTGGATTTATATGATTATCTTTTGTGTTCACAGTTTACTTTCCCGGTTTTGAATATAATTTTCTTGTTTTTCAAGTTTTTCGCACTTATTCCCGTTTTGTATTTATAGTTTTCTAGCACTTATTTATTTTTCAAATAAGTTGTGGGGTATTGCCTTTTTACACTGAGGACAGTGTAATATTCAAGTTGTGGGGTAGGTGTGTATGTTCGTTTATCTCAATTTGCAAATTTGTTTTTCAAAATAATTGCCAAATTTTTCAAATTTTTCAAATTTTTCAAAATGATTAGTTTACTTGAAAAGATTATTTTGTGAACTTTTTGTTGGAATTTGATTTGCTTAGCCGATGATAGATATCGGTTGTTGATTGTTGAAAGTCTCGAAATTTGATTTAGTTCATTTTGTTGATACTTGATACGAGCATGATTATAGGAAATTCCTGAAACTCGTTTTACACAGCTATTTTGGTTGGTTGTTCCGATTAGTGGACTACTTTTGGACATTTATTTGAATAGTATTAAGTCTTTTGGGAATGAAAATAACTTGCGTTTTCACTTGAAAATTCTTTGAGAGACTTGCCACACTTTTAATTTTCGTTGAAAAAATTGTTGAATAAAAGGTTGTTTTGCATGTATCCTTTGCTACTTGAGCACCACTTCTTATGGGAATTGAATGCCCGGTGCCCTAAGGTCCTCGGGATCCGGGGAGTCATCGAAGTGGAACTCGTTACAAGGGTAGTTAAAGTTGATATTGTTAAGCAAACAATAAAAACCTTTGAATAAAAGAGAATAAATGGAATAAAAATATTCTCGGATGTTCCGGATATGGTTTATTTACTTTATTTATTTTCTTTTTAGTTGATTTTATTTGTTTTTGCTCGGGATGTACTATTTCATTTATTTGGATTTATATGATTATCTTTTGTGTTCACAGTTTACTTTCCCGTTTTGAATATAATTTTCTTGTTTTTCAAGTTTTTCGCACTTATTCCCGTTTTGTATTTATAGTTTTCTAGCACTTATTTATTTTTCAAATAAGTTGTGGGGTATTCGCTTTTACACCGAGGACGGCAGTAATATTCAAGTTGTGGGGTAGGTGTGTATGTTCGTTTATCTCAATTTGCAAATTTGTTTTTCAAAATAATTGCCAAATTTTTCAAATTTTTCAAATTTTTCAAAATGATTAGTTTACTTGAAAAGATTATTTTGTGAACTTTTTGTTGGAATTTGATTTGCTTAGCCGATGATAGATATCGGTTGTTGATTGTTGAAAGTCTCGAAATTTGATTTAGTTCATTTTGTTGATACTTGATACGAGCATGATTATAGGAAATTCCTGAAACTCGTTTTACACAGCTATTTTGGTTGGTTGTTCCGATTAGTGGACTACTTTTGGACATTTATTTGAATAGTATTAAGTCTTTTGGGAATGAAAATAACTTGCGTTTTCACTTGAAAATTCTTTGAGAGACTTGCCACACTTTTAATTTTCGTTGAAAAAATTGTTGAATAAAAGGTTGTTTTGCATGTATCCTTTGCTACTTGAGCACCACTTCTTATGGGAATTGAATGCCCGGTGCCCTAAGGTCCTCGGGATCCGGGAGTCATCGAAGTGGAACTCGTTACAAGGGTAGTTAAAGTTGATATTGTTAAGCAAACAATAAAAACCTTTGAATAAAAGAGAATAAATGGAATAAAAATATTCTCGGATGTTCCGGATATGGTTTATTTACTTTATTTATTTTCTTTTTAGTTGATTTTATTTGTTTTTGCTCGGGATGTACTATTTCATTTATTTGGATTTATATGATTATCTTTTGTGTTCACAGTTTACTTTCCCGTTTTGAATATAATTTTCTTGTTTTTCAAGTTTTTCGCACTTATTCCCGTTTTGTATTTATAGTTTTCTAGCACTTATTTATTTTTCAAATAAGTTGTGGGGTATTCGCTTTTTCACCGAGGACAGTGTAATATTCAAGTTGTGGGGTAGGTGTGTATGTTCGTTTATCTCAATTTGCAAATTTGTTTTTCAAAATAATTGCCAAATTTTTCAAATTTTTCAAATTTTTCAAAATGATTAGTTTACTTGAAAAGATTATTTTGTGAACTTTTTGTTGGAATTTGATTTGCTTAGCCGATGATAGATATCGGTTGTTGATTGTTGAAAGTCTCGAAATTTGATTTAGTTCATTTTGTTGATACTTGATACGAGCATGATTATAGGAAATTCCTGAAACTCGTTTTTACACTAACTATTTTGGTTGGTTGTTCGATTAGTGGACTACTTTTGGACATTTATTTGAATAGTATTAAGTCTTTTGGGAATGAAAATAACTTGCGTTTTCACTTGAAAATTCTTTGAGAGACTTGCCACACTTTTAATTTTCGTTGAAAAAATTGTTGAATAAAAGGTTGTTTTGCATGTATCCTTTGCTACTTGAGCACCACTTCTTATGGGAATTGAATGCCCGGTGCCCTAAGGTCCTCGGGATCCGGGAGTCATCGAAGTGGAACTCGTTACAAGGGTAGTTAAAGTTGATATTGTTAAGCAAACAATAAAAACCTTTGAATAAAAGAGAATAAATGGAATAAAAATATTCTCGGATGTTCCGGATATGGTTTATTTACTTTATTTATTTTCTTTTTAGTTGATTTTATTTGTTTTTGCTCGGGATGTACTATTTCATTTATTTGGATTTATATGATTATCTTTTGTGTTCACAGTTTACTTTCCCGTTTTGAATATAATTTTCTTGTTTTTCAAGTTTTTCGCACTTATTCCCGTTTTGTATTTATAGTTTTCTAGCACTTATTTATTTTTCAAATAAGTTGTGGGGTATTCGCTTTTTACACCGAGGACAGTGTAATATTCAAGTTGTGGGGTAGGTGTGTATGTTCGTTTATCTCAATTTGCAAATTTGTTTTTCAAAATAATTGCCAAATTTTTCAAATTTTTCAAATTTTTCAAAATGATTAGTTTACTTGAAAAGATTATTTTGTGAACTTTTTGTTGGAATTTGATTTGCTTAGCCGATGATAGATATCGGTTGTTGATTGTTGAAAGTCTCGAAATTTGATTTAGTTCATTTTGTTGATACTTGATACGAGCATGATTATAGGAAATTCCTGAAACTCGTTTTACACAGCTATTTTGGTTGGTTGTTCCGATTAGTGGACTACTTTTGGACATTTATTTGAATAGTATTAAGTCTTTTGGGAATGAAAATAACTTGCGTTTTCACTTGAAAATTCTTTGAGAGACTTGCCACACTTTTAATTTTCGTTGAAAAAATTGTTGAATAAAAGGTTGTTTTGCATGTATCCTTTGCTACTTGAGCACCACTTCTTATGGGAATTGAATGCCCGGTGCCCTAAGGTCCTCGGGATCCGGGAGTCATCGAAGTGGAACTCGTTACAAGGGTAGTTAAAGTTGATATTGTTAAGCAAACAATAAAAACCTTTGAATAAAAGAGAATAAATGGAATAAAAATATTCTCGGATGTTCCGGATATGGTTTATTTACTTTATTTATTTTCTTTTTAGTTGATTTTATTTGTTTTTGCCTGGGATGTACTATTTCATTTATTTGGATTTATATGATTATCTTTTGTGTTCACGTTTACTTTCCCGTTTTGAATATAATTTTCTTGTTTTTCAAGTTTTTCGCACTTATTCCCGTTTTGTATTTATAGTTTTCTAGCACTTATTTATTTTTCAAATAAGTTGTGGGGTATTCGCTTTTACACCGAGGACAGGGTAATATTCAAGTTGTGGGGTAGGTGTGTATGTTCGTTTATCTCAATTTGCAAATTTGTTTTTCAAAATAATTGCCAAATTTTTCAAATTTTTCAAATTTTTCAAAATGATTAGTTTACTTGAAAAGATTATTTTGTGAACTTTTTGTTGGAATTTGATTTGCTTAGCCGATGATAGATATCGGTTGTTGATTGTTGAAAGTCTCGAAATTTGATTTAGTTCATTTTGTTGATACTTGATACGAGCATGATTATAGGAAATTCCTGAAACTCGTTTTTACACACTATTTTGGTTGGTTGTTCCGATTAGTGGACTACTTTTGGACATTTATTTGAATAGTATTAAGTCTTTTGGGAATGAAAATAACTTGCGTTTTCACTTGAAAATTCTTTGAGAGACTTGCCACACTTTTAATTTTCGTTGAAAAAATTGTTGAATAAAAGGTTGTTTTGCATGTATCCTTTGCTACTTGAGCACCACTTCTTATGGGAATTGAATGCCCGGTGCCCTAAGGTCCTCGGGATCCGGGAGTCATCGAAGTGGAACTCGTTACAAGGGTAGTTAAAGTTGATATTGTTAAGCAAACAATAAAAACCTTTGAATAAAAGAGAATAAATGGAATAAAAATATTCTCGGATGTTCCGGATATGGTTTATTTACTTTATTTATTTTCTTTTTAGTTGATTTTATTTGTTTTTGCTCGAGATGTACTATTTCATTTATTTGGATTTATATGATTATCTTTTGTGTTCACAGTTTACTTTCCCGTTTTGAATATAATTTTCTTGTTTTTCAAGTTTTTCGCACTTATTCCCGTTTTGTATTTATAGTTTTCTAGCACTTATTTATTTTTCAAATAAGTTGTGGGGTATTCGCTTTTTACACCGAGGACAGTGTAATATTCAAGTTGTGGGGTAGGTGTGTATGTTCGTTTATCTCAATTTGCAAATTTGTTTTTCAAAATAATTGCCAAATTTTTCAAATTTTTCAAATTTTTCAAAATGATTAGTTTACTTGAAAAGATTATTTTGTGAACTTTTTGGTTGGAATTTGATTTGCTTAGCCGATGATAGATATCGGTTGTTGATTGTTGAAAGTCTCGAAATTTGATTTAGTTCATTTTGTTGATACTTGATACGAGCATGATTATAGGAAATTCCTGAAACTCGTTTTACACAGCTATTTTGGTTGGTTGTTCCGATTAGTGGACTACTTTTGGACATTTATTTGAATAGTATTAAGTCTTTTGGGAATGAAAATAACTTGCGTTTTCACTTGAAAATTCTTTGAGAGACTTGCCACACTTTTAATTTTCGTTGAAAAAATTGTTGAATAAAAGGTTGTTTTGCATGTATCCTTTGCTACTTGAGCACCACTTCTTATGGGAATTGAATGCCCGGTGCCCTAAGGTCCCCGGGATCCGGGAGTCATCGAAGTGGAACTCGTTACAAGGGTAGTTAAAGTTGATATTGTTAAGCAAACAATAAAAACCTTTGAATAAAAGAGAATAAATGGAATAAAAATATTCTCGGATGTTCCGGATATGGTTTATTTACTTTATTTATTTTCTTTTTAGTTGATTTTATTTGTTTTTGCTCGGGATGTACTATTTCATTTATTTGGATTTATATGATTATCTTTTGTGTTCACAGTTTACTTTCCCGTTTTGAATATAATTTTCTTGTTTTTCAAGTTTTTCGCACTTATTCCCGTTTTGTATTTATAGTTTTCTAGCACTTATTTATTTTTCAAATAAGTTGTGGGGTATTCGCTTTTTACACCGAGGACAGTGTAATATTCAAGTTGTGGGGTAGGTGTGTATGTTCGTTTATCTCAATTTGCAAATTTGTTTTTCAAAATAATTGCCAAATTTTTCAAATTTTTCAAATTTTTCAAAATGATTAGTTTACTTGAAAAGATTATTTTGTGAACTTTTTGTTGGAATTTGATTTGCTTAGCCGATGATAGATATCGGTTGTTGATTGTTGAAAGTCTCGAAATTTGATTTAGTTCATTTTGTTGATACTTGATACGAGCATGATTATAGGAAATTCCTGAAACTCGTTTTTACACGACTATTTTGGTTGGTTGTTCCGATTAGTGGACTACTTTTGGACATTTATTTGAATAGTATTAAGTCTTTTGGGAATGAAAATAACTTGCGTTTTCACTTGAAAATTCTTTGAGAGACTTGCCACACTTTTAATTTTCGTTGAAAAAATTGTTGAATAAAAGGTTGTTTTGCATGTATCCTTTGCTACTTGAGCACCACTTCTTATGGGAATTGAATGCCCGGTGCCCTAAGGTCCTCGGGATCCGGGAGTCATCGAAGTGGAACTCGTTACAAGGGTAGTTAAAGTTGATATTGTTAAGCAAACAATAAAAACCTTTGAATAAAAGAGAATAAATGGAATAAAAATATTCTCGGATGTTCCGGATATGGTTTATTTACTTTATTTATTTTCTTTTTAGTTGATTTTATTTGTTTTTGCTCGGGATGTACTATTTCATTTATTTGGATTTAT
>JAHSUH010000937.1:10000-153331 GCA_025388415.1 Cynanchum wilfordii | reverse complement strand
CAAGAGCAAACCGACGGTTCCTTTGGGGAGATAAGGAGGACAGGACTACGGTGCATTCTCTAGCATGGGATACGGTTTGCCTTCCCAAACAACAAGGTGGTTTGGGGTTACACCCGGTGGAGAATACAAACCAAGTCCTTCAGGCGAAGTTAGCTTGGCGCGCACCGAAAAACCCATCGGAATTATGGGCAAAGGTGCTGCAGGCGAAGTATGGTCAGCTTGGCGAGGAAGCACTAAACGGGAAGGGGAAGGTATTGTCCCCGGTCGGACGGGGCATGCTGCATGGGTTCAGCTTACTGGAGAGAGGACTACGGAAGAGTGTAGAAGGACACATTACACGGGAAGTGTGGTGGGCTGCATCAACCAAGGGGCGGTTCACCACAAAAGCTGCGCATGAAATGCTTAATATGGAACTGCCACAATCCGGGAATTTCGACTGGAACAAAGTATGGGATTTCAAGGGACCTACAAGAGGCTCAATTGTTCTGTGGCGGTTAGCACATGACAGGTGAAGACCAACTCCCTTCTGTGGGAAAGGTTGGTTCGGGATAGACCCGAGTGCTATAGATGCGGAGAGAAGTGGGAGTCCCCAATCCATGCTGTTTGAGATTGTACACTGCCTAAGCGGGTATGGAGCTGCCTACTACAGGGGCTGAATTGCTGCTAGTTCCGGAGGGAAGTAGACACCAAAGAATGGATTATGCTAAATGTAAGTAATGAGACCCCTTTGCGGAAAGAGAACACTTTATGGAAGTACATATTCCGGCAATCGGTGCTAGAGCTTTGGATGTGGCGGAACAAGATAATGTTCCAGGAGGTTGAACCGCCGGACTCCGATGTCCTGGCTAGATTGATCCTTAGGAAGGCCTTTGAACTGATATGTTCCTTTGGTCGACTGTAATTTGTATGGTTTTGAACTACAAGTCGGTAGTTTGTACAGTTTTTTCGTATTATTAATATAATACCACCCTTTAAGGAAAAAAAAAGTTGGACTCTATGAGCGCAACCTAAACCGAACATTATAAATGTTATACGAAATCGAGAATTTAATACTAGCAGTGAGTGTGAGCCGTCATGTAAGAGTCAAAGTGAAATCTTTTCTCCGAGTAAGAGCTGAATTCTATGAGCGCAACTTAGATTGAATTTGAATTAATCAAAGTAATGATAATTTCAGACCCGCAGGTAAAAAGAAATAGTGTATATAATCCATGCATGCATGTAACTAGTAAGCCAAGTGTTACATTTTCTTGTACGTGTGAACAACACTTTTTTTTCCCTCTCTCTCGTGCATTTACTCCCGTCAAGAGCTTTTAGTTTCTCTTCAATTATTGAAAAAACAATGGCTGTGCAGCCTTTAAGCCAAATTTATGTACTAAGTTTTGTTTTCATGATAATTGGATGCTCTGCTCAGCTTGAGCAGCAAGAACAGCAGCTATGGCAGAATCTTCAAGAAGGTGCAGCAATACAGACTTTAGGGCAAAAACCAGGTGCAATATTAATAATAATATTACACCAGAAAAACCTAGTATAACGTTCCAATCAGAAGCCGGGTACATTGAAATACTGGGATTCTTCTAGCCGTCATCCCATGTTTGAGTGTGCTGGGGTTGAAGTTGAACGGAAAGTAATTAATCAGAAAGGCCTCCTCTTACCTTACTATGTCAATGATACTAATCTCATATATATATATATGATGTAAGAATTCGGGGATTTCTATGTTTGTAGGCGATGATATATAGAATAAATTTTAATGCTCAAATGTGAGTGTAAGTTTTCTTGGAAGGGGGAGTTTTGTAGTTGTCATGCGCGACCTTGTAATTACATTACATATAATATATGTATATATATATATATGCTTTTGAATTATGTTTAAATCAAAGGAGTCTCTTAACATTTGTATTTTTTTATAGCAAAACCATCACGACTCGCCTCGAGTTGTGTTTGCAAAATTCAACTCTTACTCGAAGGAAGGTTTTACCTTACTTTTATATAGCGCTCATAGCGATGTTGAATCCTCGATTTCATTTCTTACATGGTACTCACATCGAACATCAAACTTTCGATTTCAACACGTCAATTACATGATGCTCACAGCGAACATTGAATCATTGACCACGTGTAATATTTATGTTTTACATTGTGTCAAGTTAAAAACTTCAAATTTATTATTTTTAAACATTAAACAACATAAATTAAAAAAATTTTAAAATGACAAAATCAAATAATTATCAAAATAAAAATTTTACTTATTCATCAACTCGATGACAAAGTAATATTAAAAATCTCATCAAATACAACTACACAAAATTAACACACCAAGAAAATTCAAGACCAACTTAATTTTTTAAACTAAATTAACCACGTTTTGTAGAACTGTGCTTTAGGGCAGCAATCTCTTTGCTTCGGTTTTTAAAATAAGCAATGATCTTCTCCTTGGATGGCAAGTCATTATCATCTTTAATCAATGGATGATTGAGAAAATCGTTGATCCAACAAGTGATGGCTGGAAATCTAGAAGAATCTAGAAGCTTCATGCACCCAACTTCCTCGTACACTGGAATCAGATAAGTAATAAATCCAGCAACAATGTCTACCATTCCAATATTGTCTCCTCCAAAGAATTTCTTCCCTTTCAGTTCTTCTTCCAGCTTTTCCAGTGCCTCTATTGTTAATTTCACAGCGGTTTCCTGTTCATCTCCGCTGGAACATAATGCATCCCTCGCAGATTGTCGTACCTGCATTAATTTTCTCTCTTATTAATTATTACAAGTTTGTTATCGAAAATTTGCGCGTTATAAATGTTACCTTTTCGTCAACAAATTTAGCCCAGAAGCGAGCACGAGCTTTTTCATAAGGATCTTGAGGCAACAACAATGGAGTCTGTTTCCAGACATCTTCAATATATTCCAGAATGACCAAAGATTCAGAAATGGGTTTTCCGTCATGAACAAGAACAGGCACCAGTTTATGAACTGGATTCAGCTTCAATAGCAAAGGGCTCTTGTTATATATATCTTCTTCAATATATTCATACTCCACTTTCTTTAACTTTAATGCCCATTTTACCCTTTGAACAAATGGACTCACCCAGAACCCAAGAAGCTTCACTTCTTCTTTGCTAATCTCCATCGATTTTAATTACCAGTTAATTCGCCTTCCATAAACATATACATATACCTATATATATATATATATAAATTAAAGGCGTAATTAGTTTTGGAAATAATTAAATAGCATGACTTACATCACCCCTTACGAAACAGATGTTTCGAGAAGTCAATCTTTACATATAAAAAATAATATATATGTTGGGAAGGGGGGCATATTTGGCACTAAATTTACAAGTTTGATTGATTGTTTGGCAAGAATTTAGGTTTAATGTAATAGAATATGGTATGATATTTAATTGATAAATTTGTTGAGTGTGTTTATAGTTTGGTATTATGTCATTTTCATAATGTGTTTGGATTAACTTTTGTACCGAGATATTTCTATTTGTTCAAAAGAAAAAAAAAAGACAGAGTTATGGATTGGTACTTGAATTTTGTTATTGATTGTGTTCAGCCTGTTTCTCCACGTTGTTGGACTGTCATCTCACCTAACTCTCACATTAGTATGATATTGTCCGTTTTGAGTCTAAGCCTTTACGGGTTTGTTCTTAGACACTTTCCTAAAATATTTCATACTAATTAAGTAGTTGAAACACTTATATTCTAAACAACTTCCGCATCATCTTCCAATGTAGGACTTGGGTTGATATCTCAACCCCAACAGATTGGTTAAAATAAATTTTTGATACGATTTATTTGGTCAAAATATATTTTAGGAAAAAAAATGGGGAGTATGGAGAGGTTGATGACCGAGAAACTCGAAACTGTATAAATGTATCTTAAGGGTTTTGTTTTTATCCTTGATAAAGATTTAAAACTTCTTTTGTAAAATTTAAACTATAATAAATTTTTCTCTCTTCTATTCATAATTTTTTTTCTATTTAGAATTTTCACATAAACTTTTATTATAGAATTATATTGTTGTACTGCACGAAGAAAAGAAAAAAAGAAAAAAAGAAAAGATAATAAAAAATGGAGGTCAATGGATCGATCTGTAAAGTAAAGCTAAAATGGAGAAGCATTGGATGATCTCCCTTTCCTTCCTTTGACGGGAATTTGATGAATTTCACCCCACGAAAAACTAATAATAATTAGCTTTACGAGTTGGAAAGCTTAAAGGGTTTTGCTGGCCACAAATAGTGCCCATCTCTGGGATTTAGTCGGTTCTTATAACTATCATCATCTTTAATGTTGAACAACGTACTATACTCTTTTTTTCGTCTTTTAAAAGGAAATTTATATGTCAAAGAATAAGTACCAGTGCGAGAGTGGCACGCAATAATATAAAATTATGAATAATTCTCTAATTTTTGGTGACTTAGTATTTTTATGAACTAGTTCGGGAGGGAACTATGAGAGGAGACTCACAAAATTACAGTATAAAGTCGTCTCTGCGTATGTGTCGAACTCGAGTTCCTCCCTTGTCCTCACTCTGTAGGCCATGTGAGATGCTTAACTAAAGGAAACTAAACTAACTAGACTATCACATTTTTACAATAATTATGTAATTTAATGATAAAGGGTTTCACTAATAAATGAAACTATTATGCAATAAAAATTTTGAGAATAAGAAAGAGGAAAAAATAAAATATAAAAATTATATGAAAAATGTGAGAGTTTGATGAAGATATTAATGGTATTTCACACTTACAAACATAAGCTATCTTATATTCACGATTTAAAACGCGTTATTAAATAAAGTATTTTAGGCGTAAAAAAGTGAGATAGCCTAGTTGGTTTGGTTTTCCTTACTTAAGAGTCAAATGAGATATCTAAGTTAGACATATACTAGAGACGACTTTATGCAACAATTTCAGCTAAATGTTATAGTTTTAAGAGTCTCTTCTCATGGATCCCTCCCAAATTAATCGATGATGATATCTAATCACCAAAGAACTTTAAACTACTACTTAATAACTGTTCAGTTAATCTCCTATATGCGAAAATATGATATTTCGGATCACAATAATTTTTAGAATTTAAAATTTATAACAAGTTTAGAATTTTCCATACATTAATCATCAAAATTTATACCATAATTCATCTTTCCACACAAGATCTGAAAATGGAGAAATTTTTTTCCAACTTTTTTTTTTTTGTGGCTTTGCTTTCTATAAAAGAAATTTGTGGGGCATTCCATTAACGAAAATCTTGAGCATCTTCAATAGTAAAGTCCATTATTGCAGAACTTGGTGCCCAAGTTTGCTCCATCCACCAACGTGCACGGTTTCCAATATTTGTTTGTTCAAAAAAGACTTTTTTCTTTTTTGTGTAGAGAATACATTTTTTTTTTTCCATCAGATTTTGTATATCAATTCCATTTAAGGCAATTAATTAAATTGATTTATTTGATTGAAATGAAGATCATAAGAGATTACGTTTATATATCTACATTAATTATTAGTCAATATATCTTTACTTGATCAAAATTTTACATAATTATAAAACTATAGTTAAAAAAAAAAATGTAAGATAAATCATAATCCTTGCATGTTTCATATATTTCTTAAAAATATAAATTCTTATTTATAGGGATTATATTATATATAACTTATATACACATATACATACAAACATAACTCTTCTAATTTTGTTCTGAGTTTTACATGGGTAGTGGAGGTAGTGGAAGTAGTGAAAGTTTTAAAACTATGGACATACAAATATTCATAACACTACTATAAAGGATCAAAATATTATTTATAACTCTAATGCGTAGATTAATTTTTTTTTTGGTTTGGGGAGATAGTGGTATTTTTTTTTTTTTTAGGGTAAGTTTCTTTCTCAAGGGGACCCCCGACTTGAATATGAATTAGTCTAGATGTTGATTAGATTAAAAATGTATTCCCATAATTTGGGATGCATCTAAGACATCTCATGCCCTTTAGAAAAAAAAAATATTAGTTTATATTTCTTAAAGAGTAGAGTTATCGAAAATGAAGAATTATTTATATATAGTAGAATTTTTGTAAAGAATTATAAATCCATGTATATTTATAGACTATTCTATGAGGTATATGTTTAGCTATTAGAATCCTTTGTAACCAAGATAATTGTGTTTCTAATTTTATAATATTCATGGCTATAGATTGGTATTTAATGTAGAAAAAAAATGTTAGGGGAGATTTGATAAAATAATACTTGATTTGTTTCGTATATTTATTAATGTCACATTAAATTTTTTAAAATTTTTTAATTTTTAAATATACAATAGAGAAAGTATTTGATTAAAGTACTCGATGTGATACAAATTATAAGTGACTCATGAACGTTATACAAGGTCCCTTAGCTAATTAGTTTCACTCAAACCACTAGCGTGACAAAAATGATGAATGACTCGTAAATACTATATAAGGTTCTTAGTTTGATTCCGATTGTGAGTTCCATATATATATAAGTATATAAGAGTTAGAGTTTGATTTTTCTCGAATAAAAATTAGATTTTACATGTGTAAAACAGATTGAATCCAAATTAATTAAAGTATATGAATACTCTTTTAGTAATTCAATAACAAGAAGATGGGCACTTTTGTCCCCACAAAGAATTGAAAGAAATAGATTTGATCAAGAAAAGAATTATCACCATCCATCCAAACTATATCCAGCCTAGCATTCATGTACATCTCTCTACACAAAGAACCTTTGCAAATTAAACCAACCCTTATAATCCTTACATCCTTTCCTTCCCTAATCCTCTCTCTCTCTTCTTCCTTCTTCAATCCCTCCCTCAAAGAACAAACAGCAACAACAACAACACATTAATCTTGAATGTCCTCAAGATCATTACCAAAGAAGCTCTTCCATGCTAATAATTACAAGAAAGCATGGAAGATCTTCAAAACCACCACAATTCAAACCAAACTAAACATCTCAACAACCTTAAAAAGAACCAAGAAATATTGTTCATCTGCTTTCACTTTCCTCCGCTGTTATTTCAACAATATTCCTCGTAAACTACAATATCCCTCTTCGCGGACAAACCATTTTCAGTACTATCGCCAGCAAAACAAGTGCAGGGCAAGCTTTTCAGTGATATATATAGATGAACTTTTTCCGGGGCAAAATAGAGATAACAATTACAAGGAGAAAGCCGAGAAACCAATGAATGGAAGCGGAAACAGTACTATTGAGACCGGTGAGACTAGCAGCGGTGGTGGTGGTGTGCCGGCGGAAGCGGCGGCGGCGATAGTTATGGAAGGAAACTAGCAATGTTTCGGGGAGTTGATGAAAGGGCGGAGGAGTTTATAACTAAGATTCGTGAAGAAATGAAGCTTGAAAGAGAGAAATCAATCATTGATTTTCAAGAAATGTTGGCTCGTAGTTCTTGAATTAATTAATATTAATTAATTTTCAAGGTAAAGAAAAAGAAGATTTAATTTGAGAATATAGTGTGAATGATTTTTTTTTTTTTTTTTGGCTCCCTCACTTTTTTTGAAAGGGGACAAAAAATAATTCTACTTTTGGAAAATTTGATTAGATTAGCACACAAATATTTATACACATATAAATATATAACAACATAGTGTAGTAGGATCGAAGTTATTTTTAAGGATTTTTGGATTGTTTGTGTGATGATTTGTGGGTTTGTGTAGATTGAAATGTAATTAGTGAATTGAATTTCTATTGATTTTCAATAATATTGTTATTTTTATTTCATTTTTTTCTGTAATTTTTTATTTGTGTAGATTGAAATGTATTTTGATTATGGAGAGAAGACTGATGAGCCGTTTCATCTTCTTTTGTTTTTTTTTTTTTTTTTTTTTCACCCTTTTTATTTTTATTTTTTTAATTAAGTAAATAGATAAACTGTTACGTTTTTAAGTTTTTTTAATAGAATCAGTTAATAAGAACTTTATTTTTATCTAATAAAAAATTTTAAGACTTTAAAAGTTAAAAAAAATATTTTGGGACTGAACTTATCAAAAGTAAATTTGTTTGAGACTAAATTCATCAATTATTCCTACTGATTTATATATATATATATATTATGGGTTTTGTCGAATATGATTTGTCATTTTCCCCTTTATTCTTTATTTATTTATTTATTTTTGCAAGAATATATCTTAGAAAGAATATTAAAAGGCAACGAACCAAAATATGTCCAAAATGATGAAGCAAAGGTATGTTGAGAATGTTCATAAATGTATTTTTGCATTGTCAAGTAATATATCAAAATATGCAGATTTTAATAAAAAAATGTTATAAATATTACTTGAATTTATAATATTTACGTTTATAAATAAGATTATTATTTAATCTTAAACTTTGTTTGATTGTCACACACTGGTTAATAAAATCAATCTCAATAATTCTTTAAAATATTACTAATTTCTAAGCTAAAATATTTACACTAACAAGTGATGAACAAGATACATACATAATTTAAAAACTATATTATATATATATATAAGATTAAATCTCAATCATTTAAAAATTAATTTTCTAATAGTAATTATATAATAATTAAAATTTATTTTAGTTTTGTTATGTAATACCAATTTTATAATAATTAAAAATATTACTTATGTGTTATTTATATATTTTTTTGAGTATACACTTACTCTACTTATTCAAATTTTTCTTTAATTTAATATTTTATAATTTATTAAAATTATACTCTTTGTATCAAGTTTTAAAATTTCTTAAATGATTAACTTCTTCTCGTGTGGTATTGCTATAAAAATATAAATTGAGTAGATATTATTAAAATAATTAAATTTTTTTATGGTTTAAGTTAAAATCATTATATATATATATATATATAATATATTTGTGTTTTTTAATGTAAATTATAAAATTTACCACAAAGACAAAATATTAAGAGGAAACTGTCCATGCCATTATTTAAACCAGTATTAGCTGATAATATATAAGAAAATGTAATAACAAAATAAGCAATTTAATTAATTGCCGTCAATTTGTGTATAATTGGAGCGTTTTTCTAAATATTAAAAAATATAGTGATATTCTATAAATTTTATAATAAGTTTATATAATTAATAAAATATAATATATTTTATAAAATTTATTAAAATCATAAAAATTCTACAATATTTTCAATATTTATTTATATAATCTTTCAACATTTGTAGATTTGAGTTAATAATCAAAATAGTACTTAAAAACTAATACAATTTTTTTGCATATCTTTTGTAATATAAATATCCCTCTATCTTCACAATTTTTATTTTCTAATAATACCATATAAATGCATTAAAAATAATTCCTTAAACCATTTTCTTATTTTTTCATACAACTAATATTTGAGTTTAAAAAAAGTATATATATACACATTCATTTTATAATTGTGCTTCAATTTTCATATTTAAAATAATCCAAAAGTCACTATATTTCATAATATTTTTTTATTAAAATATATTTATTTTAAAATAAATTATTGATTTTATCGCATTAAACATTAATAAAATACAATATCATTATGGTTATGTATTAGACGATATTATTTTTTGGATGCACACTACTATTCCAAATTACCTATAAGATCAAACATAACTGAATCTCAATCAGTTGATGGCGAGTCATGGGTATTTTGTTTAGCAATTTGGGGAAAAAAACAAATTTTAAATTATATAAGGGTTTAATTTGCACTTATATATGGTTTTGATTTGAATTAATAAAAAAAAATTATTTTTTTGATATATTAATTGTATTAAAATTTTAATTAATATATTTGAAAATAAATAAAAAATTTAATAAAGTTTGAGTAATATATATAAGTTATTTAAATATTTACAGTAAAAAATTGTATTACTTCTTTTGAAATTATAAGTAATGTGAAATTTTACTTGTAGAATATAACCATCACACATCGAGTGTTCAATTAAACTTTGTATAGTATTTACAACATTTTTTTTAAAATTATGTTCAATCAAGAAGTTATAATATGAGATTTTTCATTAAATGAAATTTTGTGAGAATGGGATAATGTGTATCTTAAATTTCTAACAACTTTAATAAACTTATTTTCAATACAAAATTTTTTTTTTTAATGAAAATTGTGACAAAGAGGGGTGGAAAAGGCCATCAATTGTGTGCTATGAACCATAAAAAATACATATAAAATAGACCATTAATAAACTATTTATATATCTACGTCACTACATGTAGTATATATCAATTAATCTATATATAAATAAATATACACATAATTTTTATAAGGTTAAAAAAATTAAATTAGTTAAATTATTGCATTTTTCCTTGTCATGACTAAAAAGATAATTTAAATCTTAAAAGTTACCAAAAGTAGCTTTTCTAACTTATAATAAATTGACTTAATAATATTCCTCCCTTTTAGAAATATCATTTATTTCTACTAGATACCAAACGGTTTGTGAAAAAAAAAAAAAAAATGTTTAAATCTATTCATATTTTTTCTCAAACGTATTTGTTTAAATTATTTTTCATTAATCCAACAAAAAGTCATTTGTTTGTTAACAATTTTTTTTTTCTTAGGGCATAAGGTGGACTAATTCCTCCGTTTTAGTAAACAATTACATACATGAGTTAAGGTTTAAACTTTAACCTCATTTAAGTCTCTTTACCAACTTACTTACGCCTTAATTAATTTAAGTGTTAATAAGTATTATAATTACTTATAAACTTATATTATATATATACTTTTTATTTTAAAAAACTGAAATATCATATAAAAACTAAACTTCGAGTTTGGAGTAGAATTTTTTTATTTTTTTTTTATTTTTTTTGTAAAAATCGTAATTTATATGTAACTTGTTGAAAAATATGATGTATAATATGGAAAGTAAAATAACTATATGTATATTATATATATATATATATATATATATATATATATTAAATAGAGAAAAATCAAATGATGTGACCTCCGATCTCTGAATACTCTAATCCCGGGGCTTCCAAAGGTCTTCATGCCTGCAAAAAAAAAGCCGCCCGGAGATTGCTCTCCCGTAAAACCCTCTGTTGCTTAAGCCAAAAATGATTTAGAGGAAAAGTTGAGAAAAACTAAAATTTTTAAAACAAAATTTCACTTATCGTTCATTATTGAATAACCTTGTATTTATAAGGGTTTTGATGACTGAAAATAGCAACTCCCAATTATTTTGGAGAATCATCTAATTTAATATTTATAAAATATTCTGGAGATATTTAAGTATATCTAAAATATATAGGGAGATATTGTAATATCTACCATAATGCCTGTAAAAAAATAAAATAAAATAAATATGAGATATCTACCATCAAACAAAATTATTAGGATTTAAAAAGCTTTAAGAAACAACTGAAGGACTAGAATTTGAAAACCAAAATATGTCAAGGACCATATAAGTAATTTTTCAAAAAAAATAAAAGGAAAATAATATCTATGACGCATAATAAATTTGCACCTCACAAAGATAAAGTGGACTTTCTCGAATATTCTATTTACTTTTCATTTTTATATTTTTATAAAATTTATTACATTATAGGTTTAGTTTAACATATAACTTCAAATACTATTTATTATATATATATATATTAAAATTTTCTTAAATTATTTTTTTTTTTTATTAATAGTTATTTTTTGTTTTTGTTTTTTGTCTTCTTTTCTTTTTGTTTTTAATAACACACTCCAGAAGACTTAGTTTTTTTTTTTTTTTTTTTTGTTTTTTTAAATAGATAGATTTTTTTTTTTTTTTTTTGTTTTTTTTTTGGGTTTTTTTTATAAGGGTTTGGATACTCAAAATATATATATATATCAATTAATACTTATTTTTTTCAACCAACAACCGTTTACTAGTTATAGAAATATATATATATATATATATATATATATATATATTTGATTAATTTTTTCGTGTTAAAAAAAGAGACTTTGGGCCAATTAATTTAAAATCGAATCGCATTGGACCTAAATCTCAACGTACACCTATTTTTTTTAAGTCAAAGTTTAACTGAAAATGTTGAGGAATGAACGAAACTCTTTCCACTTACCCTACTGTATGATAAAAAACAAAAAAATTTAATATTTATTGATCATTTTATATTAACAATAAAAAATTATTGAATATATATATATTTATTTTTTTTTCTTAAAATGCGTGAACAGTTTTTTTTTCTGATCACAAAATGCGTGAACACTTTACCAGCGCCACTACGAGGTCGCCAAATAAGTTCAAACAGTAAGTCGATACGACATCGCTTTCTATCCATTTCTAACTGTATTTAAGAAAGCTTCTTCTCTCGTCTAAAACCTCACTCTTTCACTGTTTCTCTCTCTAAATTATCAGCTATCTTCCTCTGTAAACTCCATTCGGTTCACTTGAAAGCAGAAATGGCAAAAGATCCAGTTCGAGTCCTTGTCACCGGTGCTGCAGGTATTTTAATTTCTATCTCCTCCAGAAATTTTATGTTCAATAAAATAGTATTTAATTCTCCAGATCTGTGTTTTATTTTCGGAGTTTTTTTTTTTTTTTTTTTGGATTAAGAATTTATTTGGATGATCTATTGAGTTTGATTTAGGCTTTTTTATCCTTGAAAGGAAAAAAAAAAGAAAAGCGTTGTGGACTTTCATTTGTATTGTCAGATTTAATTGTAGATCTGTTGACGCCTTATTCTCTGTTGATAAAATGCCTATGTTGGGTGTGCTTCTTTATATTGGCGATCTGTATTTTGTTCTGATTGACTATTGATTGACTACTGATGGTCACTGAGTCGTATTCTGGTTCAGTTATTGGAGCTGAGATCAAAGTAAGGTTTTATTTTGCAAGAGAAATATTTTTGCCTGCTATATGTTTATGGAAATGATGTGATCTTCATTTCCAGAAGAGACAAAACGAGGGCATGGTTTTCTCCGCTTGATATTTCCTCATTACTTTTAATCAATAATGATGAGCTGTCTTAATAAACCTTGTTTTAAACCTTTGTGCTGTGCCTGTCTTAGCTGAACTGTGTCAGATTGATTCTTATAAGTGTGTAAACAGGTGAACTTTTTAAGTTGTTTTTTTTTTATTTTTTTATTTTTTTTTTTTTTTTTTGTATTCATCTTTGGTGGGCTTTTACAAAATTAATCATTTTTTTTTTCAAGAATAAGAAATATTTAATTAGTGTCTAATATTTTGTATGTTGTAGTCTGTGAAACACAGGAATTATTTTAGACTTAATTATTTGTGATCATATTTATGCTTCTATTAATTTGAGAAATATATTGATGTAACTTTCTTTTCTGTTGTAGGGCAAATTGGATATGCCTTAGTTCCCATGATTGCTAGGGGAGTGATGTTGGGCCCTGACCAACCTGTTATCCTCCACATGCTTGATATTCCTCCAGCTGCAGAAGCATTGAATGGAGTTAAGATGGAGTTGATTGACGCAGCTTTTCCTTTACTTAAAGGTTTCCTTATTATAGTCAGTGATATTTTAGTAATTTTTCTAGAAAACTGATTATTTGTTTATCCTGTGTCTCTCTTTTTTAATTCTACAAATGTTTGTTATGACTGGCTGGAAAGAAAAGGTTTTGATCTAGAAAAATATTATCTGGCCAGGTGTTGTTGCTACCACTGATGTTGCAGAGGCATGTGCTGGTGTCAATGTTGCTGTTATGGTTGGTGGATTCCCAAGGAAAGAGGGAATGGAGAGGAAAGATGTGATGTCAAAGAATGTATCAATCTACAAGGCCCAAGCTTCTGCCCTTGAGCAACATGCTGCCCCTAACTGCAAGGTTAATATGCCTTTTTCCAATATCTTCTAAATAGAGAAAAGCTTTTTTATCAATAAAATCATTTATAATTTTTAACATCAAGTTAGATTTTTCACTTTTTAATACATTTTAATTTTCTTTGTGCTTGTGCCTTTACTAAAAAGAAATAAATAATTGATTTAAAATTGGAAATGGTTGCATGGGTTCTTTTCAAGACATTTATACAATAGAACTTATAGATCAAAATAGTTTCTGTTACCTTTCAGTCATGACACTGTGTCCTAGATGCTTTAAATGATTACCTAGTACACTAATTACAGTATACTAGGTGTGTTTTGCAGCAACCTTCTCTTTTTTTAAGAACATGACTGAAGATTGCTTAATGAGTTAAATCCAGTGCATTGACTTGGCCCTTATGGGGTTGACACACAAGTAAAACCTTGATACTCTTGATTTTTCTCATAACTCTTGATATCTGAGGTTCTGTCTGTGAATTTTCTCAGGTTTTGGTTGTTGCTAACCCTGCCAACACCAATGCATTAATCCTGAAGGAATTTGCACCATCTATCCCTGCAAGTAACGTTACTTGTTTGACAAGATTGGACCACAACAGGGCCCTTGGTCAAATCTCAGAGAGGTTGAATGTTCCTGTTAGCGATGTGAAGAATGTCATAATTTGGGGAAATCACTCCTCAACACAATATCCTGATGTCAACCATGCCACTGCTGGAGGAAAGCCTGTGCGTGAGCTCGTGAAAGACGATGAATGGTGAGAACTATGGTTGCTCTTCTTTTTAATACTCCCTTTTGTTTGTTTGTACTTTTTTCACATTAAAAGCCATCCTTACTTTTTTAGGTTGAATGGGGAGTTCATAAGCACTGTCCAGCAACGTGGTGCTGCAATTATCAAAGCCAGGAAGCTTTCTAGTGCACTTTCTGCTGCTAGTGCTGCATGTGATCACATCCGTGACTGGGTCCTTGGAACTCCTGAGGTGAAACTTCTTGCCTAAGGTTACAAATTCCTAGATCAAAATATTATTGTGCCCCACTCCATTCTTATGTTTTCAATGTCCATTCCAGGGCACTTGGGTTTCCATGGGTGTGTATTCAGATGGCTCCTACAATGTCCCAGCTGGTCTTATTTACTCTTTCCCTGTTAAATGTAAAAATGGAGAATGGACCATTGTTCAAGGTAAGGATGTTGGTTATAGCATTGCGCCTTTTCTCCTTCAAGATATTCTGTATAATGATTGTGCTGGGACATTTTTTTGTGTATTGGAGATACTTTGTAGCATTTATATGATGTTCAGTAGCATTAGTGTCTATTTTGATCTCTCCTATGGTAAACATTTTTGCGCAAACTGGTGTTAATGCATACACATATATATGCTCTATTGTAAGTTTCTTCATTGAAGCTTTAGACCTGCTAGTTTTTGTACTCTACATTCCCTTACCACGATCATCCTTCTTCATTCTTGAAGGTCATTTATTTCATTTCTTCTGATAAGTTATTACTTGCTCTTAACTGCTGAACTCTTAGTTTATACCAACCTCTATATTGCTGATGATGTGGCAGGACTTTCAATTGATGAGTTCTCAAGAAAGAAGATGGACTCAACAGCTGAAGAGCTCTCTGAGGAAAAAGCTTTGGCATACTCCTGTCTTTCTTAGACATTTTTGTTTACATGCCTAAGCCATATATTAACATTGCTTTTGTGTGTTGAAAGTATTAGTTACAGTTTTGAATAATGCAAATTGTTCATCAAGGACAGAATGAAGATAGAGAAGTTTGCTTCTAATCTTATTCTTGATGTATGCTTATTCCCTTCTATGGAGATATGTATCTGCTTCGGATCTTTAAATTTTAAAATAATATTCTCATATGGCAGTGTCTTCCTTGCATACTTTATATTAGTTTTGACTCCTTGTTGCGTACCTTATGCGATGGTTTATTATCTGAATAGATTTTCTTGCTACTGTTTATGAATTACTTGCTCTGGCTGTTGAATCTGAAATCAACTCCAATTGGGTTACATATGTCAGGTCCGGAACAATTAGACCCTCTGAGTGACGGGGCTTTCTGTCAAACTGAGATCTCTCTCTTGGAATTTCTTTGGGAGTTTGGTACTGGTACTGCAAGTATTTGAGGGTTTTTACTTTTGGGTACTGCTTATGGGTAAGCAAGTATACATTGCATGTGGGACGAGGATGAAGGACTTTCATTTATTTTCTATGAGACAAAAAAGGGAGCTTCTTTTTATGGGGGGAAAAAAAAAAATTGCTAACAAGATGGAACTGAAAAATTTTGAATTGTTTACGACAGGCATAATCGTAAGATCTAACCAACCTTAGCAATCTCTTTGATCTTATTAGATGATACGAATGGTTTTGTTAATAAGTATGGTACAAGATAACAACTCAGTTAATATTATATATGTACCCTTTTAAAATTTGACGAATCTAACTTGAACGTAATCTAGATGTAAATATGCTTAAAGGTGTCATGCTATAATTTAGGACCTATTTAGAATATTTTGTACTCTTTTGCAAAAATATTTGTATATAAAAAAAAATAATTATAATTTTGTCATACAAACTCATCAAGGTATTCAATATTATTGAGGGTGATGAGAAATATATTTAATTTTTTTTCCCCTCAAAAGAGTTATCAATTTTATAAATTATAATTTGAAATTTATGATATTTACATTTATTTAATTATATTAGGTTATTAAGTTGTCTTGATATTCTTGCTTTCTATACTTTGTTGGGATATCTTTAGATTCTTAACACTTTACATTGTCAATTTCACCACAATTCTAAACAAATCAGACTTAAAAAAAAAACAACACAACTAAGGTTTAAAGAAGCATACATGTGACGGTTTTGTGTGTTTTACTTGATATCTTCATCGTAAAATACGAACTATTGGTCATAGTAGTGCGTAGTCTTCTGATTCTTTCATTTGGAAATTGTATTAAAGAATTTGTAATTCACTACTAAGAATTATATATATATATATATATATATATATAGTAATTCCACATTTAATATTTCCAAGAATTTGAAACGAATATATTCAAAACCATAAGTATTGAACATTTCATTATCACTTGGTTACTTATTTGTTTTATTATCTTTAATTTTTATCATTAACAACAAGACTATATAATTGTGAAAGAAAGTAATATTTTTAATCAAAATGTTACAACTTTTCTTTAAAACAAAGAAGTATTTAGGTTAATGAAATGTGCAACTAAATCAATTAATTCATATATATATAAAATATATATATATATATATATATATATATATATATATATAAATTTCACTTCTCATTACCATTGTGTGTAATCGTGGTCATAATCATATTTAAAAAATTACATAAATAAAAGGGATCAAGAAAAAGGAAAGAACTTAGCTAAAAAAGCTATGTTAGATGAACATAAATATTTGAATTAGCCAACATTCTTTTTTTTTGCTCCCTTTACCACTTTCTTCATTCCATGAATCCTGAATTAAAATAAACATTTTTTTTTTTCTTAATCTGTGTTAAGAGTCAAGAACTCCATCAAATTCTAATTTTTTTTTTTTTTTTTTTGGGTAAACCTAACTATAATACAAACCAAAATTTCTTTAAATCAAAATTCCTGCAATTCTGGTAAATCCCCAGCTCTAATGAACAAATCATACCAAAAATCCATCCCACCATCATCACCATCTAATAATCTTGAAGTAGTAGTATTATTACATGCTGCTCCATTCATCACATCTTCTCCACCAACACTACTCCCCGGAGAGAACAAAAATTGGTACCCAACTTCTTGAATTTCATCACTCATCATCATCATCATCGTATTCTCATTTTCTTCAGACAATATTTCTTCCGACCAAAAACTTTCATCAATCTCCGGAAAATACTTCTCCTCCTCCGACGAGGAGGATGATGGTTCCGCGTCACGATGAGTGACGGATGATAATTCACTGGACGAATGGTCAGGTGAAACCGGACCACCATTTTTAATGATGTTTGTCTGATCATCATGATCATCATCAGTTGTTGTTTTTGATGAATCGGATTTTTTGTTTGATTGAAGAAGAAGATGACTCTTGGAATCTTGAGAAGTCTGATGAAGATTTAAATTATAATTCTTGAGCTTTTTCTTCAAGTGAGTGTGCCAAACATTTTTAATTTCATTGTCTGTTCTTCCCGGTAGTCTCGCTGCAATAGCAGACCATCTGAAAATGGACAAAAGAAAATAATATTATTAATATGTAACGTGCATTAATAAATAATTTTTTTTTTTTTTTGAAAAGAAAAAATTGCAAATTGTGGTATACTATATTCATAATATTCATAAGTGGACAAACCATAAAGCTCCAGCCGAAATATAATTAAACTATTGTATACACACACAAAATCCTAAGGAGATCCTATCATCAACCATGTCCTATATATATATATATATATTGTAATGATACCCTTTATTGTATCAATTTATTTCTTATAATTTTTATGAAATCTATGGACCACTGTATAGAAGTTTAAAACTCGAATCACTTACATGTATATATATATATATGTATATAATACTTGTTATATTTGTAGTAATGTTGAGAGATACTGAGCTATATATATATATAAATGGTATATAGGGAGAATCTTTTCATATTTCATATTGAATTAATTGGATTGTTGTGAATTATAAATCCAATAAGATGCAGATATATATATATATATATAAATATATATGTACAGAAAGAAAGAAAAAAAAAATGTTTCTGTGTATTCGTGACTGACTGCTACAGATGTAAAGACAAAAAAAAATGTCTGTAGACCTTTGATTTGTATTTATCATATTCAGAAAATAATTTTGGTGGATGTCACGATCGGTCTGGTCTGCTCTCTCTCTCATTGTAATGGAATCTACTACTAGTATATACTAATGTTATATATATATATATATATATAAACTTGTGATGCATGTGAATCATGGAAGAAATTGTAATGGGTAAAATAATGATATTGATGTATACATATATGTATATGATGATGATCCATAATTGCTTTCAAGCTTGTCATGAAAACTGTTACAGAAATTTCTGAGGAATTCGAGGCAATAATATGTATAATTTGTTCATAAAAAGAAAAGAAAGAAATTAAAAATTACCTGTTGCCAAGTAATTCATGAAGTTGAATAATGGTATCTTCTTCTTCCTTGCTGAAATTTCCTCTCTTGATATCAGGTCTCAAGTAGTTCGTCCATCGAAGTCTGCAACTCTTTCCACATCTAAGAAGACCTTTAAAAAAAAAAACAAGAAGAAAAACCATCAAAATCAATCTCAAGAATTCATATGATAAAAAGAAATCCCAGAAAATAAATGTGTGAAAATTGAGAAATTAAGTTGATGGAACTGTACCCACACCAGACACCCCCACTCCTTTTTTTTTTTTTTTTTTTTTTTTTTTCAAATTAAAATCAAGAATCAAGAATCAAGAATCAAAGACGTGTGCTTTTAAATTATCTTTCTGCAAAATCTTCAAGAAATGCAGAACCCAGAAAATGACTTTGAACTACAAATCATTTTGCAGAGCAGATTTAAGGACTTTCTCTCTCTCTCTCTCTCTCTTCTATATATATATATATATATATATATTATATACATACATACCAGCTTGTTTAGGAAGCGCCCTCCAATTTCCATGACCATTTTTCTGAATGTAAGAGATCAAAATATGATCTTCCTCAGGTGTCCATGGCCCTTTCTTCAATCCCATTTTCTCACAGCATGGAGCTCTCACCATCTTCACCAATCCGTACCTCCTCTTCCTCCTCCTTCTCCTCAATTAATTAAAATTTTCAAGAAAAAAAAAAAAGAAAGAAGAAAAAGAATGAATTTTTTCTTCTTTTTCTTCTTGTTCTTGCTTGATAGCAGCAGCAGCAGCAGCAGCTATGGGGATGCTTAATTTACTCTTTCCTCTCAAAAATTATTACGCAATCTCTCTCTCCCACAGAGCTAAGAGTGAGTAATAGGCGAGAAAAGGGGTATTTATCTTTGTCAATAAATGAATTAAATAAATAATGAAATACTCAGTCCAAGCCAGCATCTATTTTCAAATAAAGTCTTTGCACTGAAATTTCGAGGAAATGATCCATCTTTCATTCTCTAATCCTATTGTCTTTAAAACACTTTACTTTTGGCCGTTTTAGAAAATTTTTTAAAATATTAACTCTTATTCAAGTGTAACAATTTGTCTTTCACCACTTGGGCCCCATGCAGCATTTATACGTTACTCACAGTTAATTATTTGATATTATTTTTAATGTAATATTAGTATATTAAAAGATATTTCAAATTGATTATAAATATTTAGATTTACTTATTGTTATATATTATACATATATATTTTACATTGTTTACGATATGAGACAAAGTATCGCATATTCTATTTCTTTAGAATAAAATGGTATTACGATTGACGCCATTCTCTCCTACTTAAAAACTTTCACTTTAATTTATGAAATATGAAATTTTGAGTTTAATTCACATTAAATAACGGTCTTGTAACACATTTTAATCGTGTGTTAAGCCTTTAAACATCAACCTTTATAAATCCTATATATATATATATATATATACATATATATATAAACATTTTGAAGGCCCACAAAATTATTATTATTAATTTATTCTTAGACCTCTGAAGGAAAAAAAAAGGAAAACCAAAAAAATTAGGCCATCAATGTCACCACCATACCTGGATATTTAAAAGCCAAGATGTTTGATTCATGTCGACACGGTAAAATATTTCAGTCTCCCATTTTCCACCTCTATTCTGTCTTTCCGTGTCGTTTTCTTTTTTTGGTTTCAATATTAATCGCCTAACTTTTTTTTTTTTTTACTATAGACACCGAGTGTCTTAAATGATTTCAAATTACGGAAAGACACTTTTAAGTCATTCCATATCTAAATTATTTTCCGTTTAAATCGGGTTAGTCTTTTGCGATAGAGAACTCTGGCCCTATATTTTGAATAGTTGCATACATGAGTTGAGATTCGAATCTTCAACTTCAAATGATTTGAATCACGTAACTTTTGAATATTCTTTTGTACAAATTAAAATGAATATTCGATTTATAACATGATGAAAAAAAAAAGAGAAGAATGATTCCAAATGTCTTAAAAATTAATTTTCAATAATAATAAAAAAATTGTAAAATATTTAGGTTAAAAAATTTTAATTTTTTCAATTAAAAATTTATATGATTTGACTATTTTTTTAAAAAATAAAGATATATAATATAAATTAAGTCAAATTATGTAATTTGTATGTATAGATACTTATGATAAATAACTTGAAATCTCAATTTTTTTTACAAATAATAATATCATATATTTACCTATAAAATATATGTTACATTGATCAAATTACATATATCCTTACATTTTTTTTTTCAACATGCATATTACATAAAGATAATAATTTAGTTAATTAACAACGATATGTTAGTGATTATGATTTGAATTTTATTATTAATTGATTCAAAATGTTCCCGGTTTGACTTATTTGTGAAAATTTATTTTTTAAGAAAAAAATGAAGATATGCAGTGGAACAGAACTCCCACGGTATGGACCATATCACTTAACATATATTAAATATAATTTATGGTTTATGTTTTCTATCTTGATGAAGCATTTGGAACTCTATTGTAAATTTTAACTACACTAAATTATTCTATCTTCTACTTGGAATTTTTTCCGTAGAAAATTTTCACATAAAATTTATGTGTTTATTTTATTTATTTCTTTTTCATTGTCATTATCTTTCGTTATTATGTAACACAAAATGCTTGTATTGTATATAAAAAATTTCGAATTCAATTTTCTTTTTTATATATATATATATATATATATCAATGATTGTGGGGCTTAGTGTGTAGTCCTTGTAGGTGTTATAATATTCTTCCCATGAGAAAGTTCACCGTCTTCTTTTCTTGTCTTTTTTTTTTTTTTTTTTTTTTTTTGGCTATTTTCAATTTAATTGTACTATATATTTTGACAAGGTTTGCATTTAGTCAAATTGGAACAACACCAACTTGCTTGCTTCAATTTTTGAACTTTTTTAGGATAATTCGAATTTATTCTTTTTCATTCATGAAAAAAAAATAAAAATTTGAGTGTTTGAATTGAATTTCTTGGATTCACTAATTTAGTGAAAATACATGTAGAAGTAGATAATTCTTTTAAATGAGATTTTCCCAATAGATTAATTTTTTTTTTAGTAATTTATGCGTGTTCGGTAACCTCTTTAAGTCCAACTAAACCGAATTCGATTTGCATTGGACCTCTATTGTGGGGAAGTTCTCCCTACACCTATCTCGCTATAGACAAAGTTTGAATTCGAGATCTTACAGATGGAGAACCAAACTTCTTCCACTTGGGCCAACAGGTGTTGGTCCCAATAGATTATTAACTCGTTCATAATAGAAATTCGATCCCTTGAAGTTTTAATTAAAATTAAAATAGAAGTAGTAGTACCAACGAGGTTGGTTCAAGTGGTAAGCGGTTTGATTCCGCTTAAGCAGGTCTCGGGTTCGAGACCTTGTGAATGTTGAAAATCCCCGTTGGGAGACTCACCCACCATAGCCAGGTGCGCGACGGGGGTCGAATCCGGATGTAGTCGTGGCAAAGCTTCCATGAACCGGGAGAGAAAAAAAAAAAAAAAAAAAGTAGTAGTGATTTTCTATTTTCTATGCACTTCAAATCTGATATTTATTATATTAATTTTTTTTAAAAAAAAACGACGACGTCTTTGTATCCACGTGATGCTGTCTGGTTTGTAGCTGATTAGATCCCTTCTCTGCACTAAATATAATAAAGAAATAAATAAAATAAACAAATAAATAAATATAAGCTTTGAATTAATTTAACAATAACAAGAAAAAAAAAAATTCACCTGAGAAAACAAGTAAGCACCCTTTTGAATTATATTTACTTTTAATATATTATTATTTTTAAGTTGATTTTAATATATATATATATATATATATATATATATATATAATATGATGCTTTTGCTTAAGACATAATTAGAATAAAATCATTTACATTTATAAGTAAAAGTATTACTATATGAATTGTAAGTACTTTTCTCTTCATTATTATTATTATATAATTTATTATTAGCATTTTATTTGTTTAAACTCGTAAAATTTTTGATTATACTTAAAATGAATTCTCGAAATTCAAATATTTATATACGAAAATATAGAGTAATTGGTGAATTTGATTCTAAACAAATTTATGTTTGCAAGTTTAGTCATAAAATATTTTTTTTTACTTTTAAAGTCCCAAACTTTTTTACTTAAGAAAACTAAGATCCTTTTTCAAAAATTTCGTCAAATTTTTTTAAAACGTAAAGGTTTGTGTGGTTTATTGAATAAAACTTAAGAAAAGGGTAATCAAGTCATTTTACATGAAATATATTTAACCCTTTTGAAAATATTTTGTGAATGAGTGTTACAACTATTTTTTACTTCAATTCTGTAGATATTTCATGTAAAATGACTTAATTATCTTTTCTTTAATCGACGAAAATCACACAAATTGTTAAATTTTAAAAAAATTTGATGAAATTTGTGGAAAAAGATTTTAGTTGTCTTAGGTAAAAAAGTTTGGAACTTTGAAAATAAAGAAAAAAAATTTTTAGGATTAAGCTTGTCAAACATAAATTTATTTGAGTCTAAATTCACCTATTACTCCGAGAATATAATTATCGAAAAATTTTATTCTAAAAATAATATGATCTAACTTAATAAAATAATTATAACATATAAGTCAAAGAAAGCCAAATTCCACGTGCATTGACAATCAAGTGGATTTCTTTTTTATTCCGTTTCTTCTTCTTTTTAATGTTTAATAGCTGCTTATGAACTTGCATATATATATATATATATATATATATAAAGTTTCTCTTCTGCCCTAATGGTCCAGGAGTCTCTCCATCAACCTCGAATCTCTTTTGGTCATTGGTTTAAGAGTTTCTCTCTTACCTTTCTAACTTGTTAAGAGGTTAAGGGTTTAAACTTCGTCCGTGGTTCCACAGTTCTAGATATATATGCAAGTGCGGGTATACCCGCACTGTTGGACCTTCTTGGGTGGATTAGTCTAGTCTGTTCCGGAAGGGTCTGGGATACCACCTCAAAAAAAAAAAAAAAAATATATATATATATATATATACATATACATATGTATATATGTATATATATACTGCAAAAATTTGTTAGATTTTTTTTTTATAAGGAAAATAAGTGGCGCACATAATTGGAGAATTTAGGTATAATTTATGGGGGAAAAAATAAGCTGCATTTTTTTGCTTCCCTACAAAACAAATAAATAAAAAAATAAAAATTTACGCTGTCTAGTTTCAACTTGCATTATAGTGGGAGATAATTTATTTTAATTATTATTATTTTAAAATTAATAAATTACAAGTAAAGACCAACTTTATTACGTATGCTTATTTTATAACAAATAGAAATTAAATATTTAACCAACAATATTTTAATTAAAGTAAGAAGAATTGACTCAAAAATATTATTTGTTAAGTTTTTTTTTTTGTTTTTTTTAAAGGGAAATTTGTCTTCAAATTAATTATGAATATTTATATATAAATGATTTAATATAATTTATGGGCTAAGATTTTTCTAGTAATAGTTATTGTGGCAATTTTAATTGATTTTAAATATAATTTTTTATTTTCCCCTTTTTTATATGGTCCAAAGCTGTAGCCAACTTTCAATTTTGAGTGGAAAATAACTATTATTCTTTTTTTTTATTTATTACACACCAACAAAAAATATATATATAAATATAAAATTGAAGTGTCTTTTATTAGAAAAGACTAAAATATTATTTTTTTTAATAAACATATAAGTATGAATTATAAAATATTAATTATAGAGATATTAACAATAAAAATATAAATAAATACACCTTAATTTTTTAACATAACAAATAAAAATAAAATAATATTAATGTTTTTGTTTATTTTTATGTATAATAGTCCAAATTAAATCCACCGTCTTAAGATTTTCACACTCTTTTGTCTGAAGTAGGGATGCAGTCTTCAAATCCATAATTGTTAATTGAATTTCAAACCCACAAATATATTTTAAATTATTAATTACTTTTTTTTTAAAAAAAAATCTTACATTACAAAGTTAAATCCTAATTAGTTACGCAAAAGTCATGTTATAATATTGTTCATAATTTATAACTTTTTCCTTAATTTCTAACCAAAGTCTTAAAGTACAACCTAAGACTTGAAAGTATTTAACTACTATTAAATATTTTAATCCCCAATAATGCTACATATTTGTTGATATATATATATATATATATATATATATATTATATTTTTTCCAATTTGGTTGGTTCAAACTCACAATTTCATATTAAAAATTTGAAGTATTTTTGTCTCTATTATATCTGAAACTCATGACTTTCGGAAGTCATAAATGACACTGTTACTAATTAAACTACGTCTTCTTGACCACTCAAACCGTCTACTTATATATAGTACATATTTTTATTTATATATTTCTTTTCTTTTGAACAAAATATATCTTGATGTCATAATCAAAAAAAAGTATATGTACAATATATATTATATATAATTTAAGATGTAAATTCAAACATGAATTCATATAAACCATAAAAAGTCTACAAAAATTTAGTGGTTAAAAAAAAAAATCATCTCATAATGTATTTAGCCTAAATCCCGAAAAGCAAAAGTTAAAAACAAAGTTAAGTCTTCGTTACCAACTTTACATCTGGTGAAATATATATATATATATATATATATATATATATATATATATATATATATATATATTATAATTATTACTGATTAGGTCAAAATATTTCAACAGCAACCGTGCAAAGGAAAAAATAGAAACACCCCTTATGCCACCTTTTGTAATAATAATTAATTTTTATTTATCCATGTTGCAAAAAAATATAATAATTTATAAAATAAAAAAATTGGAAAAAATAACAAATAAAAGATAAGCAGCCCTTTTTGGTGGTTCATCATTGGTTTCCTTTTTCAATTTCATGACGGAAAGTAAAATATGAGAAAACACCTCATAATTAAAATATCTTACTTTGCTTTGAGGTTAATTTGTTAGTCAACAATGTAGCTCACCTTCTTTGACTTCTTTAACCTCTTAAGAAATAGAATATATATATATATATATATATATATATATTATATATATATAAATATGGATAGAATTTCCATTTACATTCTTTGTAAACTTATTTATTTATCTTATCTAAAATTTGAAATTATAAATGTATCATATCTATTAAACACTTATTTAATGGACCTAAAAGAAATATGAACATAGACTTTTTTTATTTTAATATTACATTAAAATTTTGTTTTTTTGTTTTTTTAAAAAAATTAATATTAACAATAAATTTATACATTTATGAGAGGTATCGAAGTGCCGAAAATTTCATGTAGGTCAAGAAGTCCGAGGTGGATATCACAAGGGGTCGAGTGAGCCCCGGATAGGCCTCCCTGGAATCGGATCGGCAACTACCACTATTACGCAGATGATATGATCTTTGACACGGAAAGATAAGCGTGATACGAAGCATTAAATGTGTTTGACCCGACATGTTTGGAGCCACCAATTCAAACTATCGGGAAAGGTACTCAATCTAGGTGTCACTTCTCCGTTGGATCTCTCCCTCAATATAAACAGTAATTTACACACCGCACACAACGAATGAAAGTCGGGTATCACAAAATATTCTCGGTGTTTTGTTACCTTGCGGCTTTGCTACTCTTAAAGAGAATTGTATATGATATTTTTAAGTCTCTCGATTACCCGAGGGTCTTCTAGATTTAATCACCGACTTAATCATCGGAGAGCCAATACATGGAACACACTCTTGACACTTGACCTTCATTACAGGACACTTAGTTGGAAATGGAGTCCACTCATCCTACATTGCAGGACAATCTGTAAATATGGTGAAAATAAACCTTTCATGCAAAAATAATAGAAGCAAATTAAGGCAATAATTGTGAGAGTCTCCACTTCCACAATTGAGATTTGAAGTACCGGTCTTTCATGGAAGTAATAGTCAAAAATCAAAGACTTTTTTGAAACTACGAACACAAATATCCTCCATTGTTGATTGTGTTTGGCAAACTTGGATTGCACTTCTTCAGTTTCACACTTGATCTACGTTGACCGCCATGGTTGGAAAGTGATTAACATCGTACGAGGATAATCTATTCAGAACTACAATTAAAATTACCTTCAAAGTATTTTTTTTCGATAATACGAGCAAATTATATATATATATATATATATATATTATATATGCATGCATGTGTTTGCAAATGTAATTCACTTCAAGTTCATTATGTTAAAATTTTATTTCATCTAAAATAATTAAAATTAAGTAAAATTATACTCAAGTTAAAATGTTTTCCGGTACAATATAAATGAATAGGTTATTATTGTATATATATAATTTTATTTTTTATTTTATTTTTTTTAAAAAAAAAGCAACAACAACCAATTTGAGGGCTAAGGATATATATAAATAGAGATATTATATATATATATATATATACTCTCTCTCTCTAAATTTAATCACACATAATTCTCAAAGATATTTTCTTGCCAAGACTAAAATTGAGGCGTTGATAGATTTATACCGTAGTCCAAGTTTGTGGTTGTTTCATCAGTCCATAATTTCTACAAAGAAACTAAATAAATTAGGAAAAAGTCCTTGTTCAAATTCTCACTCACATTAATTAAAGTAGGCCTTATAAGCCATAGAAATTGTCACAAATTTCTGATTTTTATTGAAATCATAATTTTTTTTTTTTGCAGAGATTTTTCAAATTTTTTATTATTAATGTTCCAAATATTAACAAAATTGATCAATTCAAAATTGATTTGTAGAAAAATATTGCTGAAAAGTTTGTTTTTCAAGAATAGGGTTCTATCTCTCTCTCTCCGCCATTGACAATCCATGTGAGAGTTCTTGGCTCCATTAATGTCGTGGACCTTTCATGGATGGATTCATGATGCCTCAAATATAGTTGATTTTTAGTACAAATTGATTGTTGAATCAATTGATGAACCATTACGCGAATTATAAAATTAAAAAATTAATTAGCAATAAATATAGATGAGTGCAATAATTTCTTAATTTATGAATATCAAAGTTAACGTAGAACACTTTACCTATTTTACATGAACAAAATAGCATAAAATAAGAAAAATTGAAAGAAAATGACATGATTGCCTTTCAAATTGCGATCAACATATAGGGTTTTTACATATCAGAATCTTACCCCATCATATTACAATAATCGTTCTGATAAATGTAACTCATGTAGTAATCAAATTTAATCAAAATTCATATAATTGTATAGTACTTTTTGTATATATAGCAAGATTTTCAACACATGTAAAAAATGCATGTGAGGAAATCAATGTACTATGTTAAACATTTCTTGATTGAAAAAGAAAGGTTGGATCAAAAGGGAAGATCCCTTTTGGTGTCCTACTTGGATTCCACTAACTTAAGTCACTTTTTTTTTTCCATCATCTCTAAAGGATTTTTCTTCAATGTGAAAAAGGTTGGATTTGAAGAAGATCACACACACAAACACACACAAATACACACACACTTTTGAATATATATATATTTTTTGCAACTTATCATCCAAATCCATTGTTCCGTGAAACATATAAACAATGATTGCAAGACTTTTGTCACTCGTTTTGAGTGCTTCACTTCAATAGTATTACCACCACTTTGACTATTGAAGAAACAGACAGACAGTCCTTCACCACACAACCTCATATTATACAACTTGTAATACTGTTCAAATCCCAACTCAAAATAATATACTATTTTAAGTTTTTTTTTTCTTTTTTTCTTTTTTTTTAAAAAAGGAAATATATATATATATATATATATATTATATATATATATATATATATATTGTTGAGTATAATCCCAAGTCCCATATTTGAACATAACCGTGAAGACTTAGATCTAAAACGGATAATATCATATTAATGTGGGAGTTGAGTGGCTGGACTCCCTCTAAGATGGAGGAACGGCACAACATATATTGACTTCAAAATATATATATATATACAATATATATATATATATATATATATAGTTGTAACTCAATTTGATTTTTAAAGAGAAAAAAAAATGTGAGAAAATATTTCAAAAATCTGTAATAAAACAAAGAAAATATGAAAAGTTACATGGTTTAGATTATTAGTAAATTTTGAGCTTCTTCTCAATTTAAGTTATCTATTTTCACTACACATCTCATGAAATAATAATAATAATAATAATAAATTTTCTTAAAATAAATTATAATCAATTAAATTATTTAAATTTTAAATTAATCAAAAATTTGTGCAAATAAGAATCTAACATCTTACTTCACATCACATATCACAAATGTTTGTGATTAAAATATATATATATATATATATATATTTATTTATAAAAAAAAATATATATATATATATATACGTGTAAATATATATATTTTCCAATTACCAAAAAAAAAAATATATATATATATATGTTTTCCCAACGTGGGATATTGAAAACAAAACCTCTATAATGTCCTTGCCGATGTGTGTTTTAACTTATTGTACTCGAAGTGACCCAATAGTAGCATATGTTTGAAAAGTATAAACATATAATTACATATATATATATATATATATATATATATATATATATTATATATATATGTATGTATATGAGGGGGGAATGAAGAATTATGATTGGTTGATAATGTTGTAAGAATCAAAAGTCAAAAACACTTTTTAACGTATGCTGAAAACATACGGAGCCAACCAAGAGAAAAAAAAAACCACATAGTGCCGTTCGGGGGAGAACTTGTTGACCCTATAACTGTATCAATAGACAAATATTTACAAACAGTCAAAATCAACTTTGCCATACAAGACGGTCAAAGTCAATCTTTTGGGCTCTACCATTTTCAATTCCACTGCACACTTTTTTTTTGTTTTTAATCAAACCTCTATCTATCTATCTATCTATATATATATATATATATTTATATAAAAAAATATATATATATATATATATATTTTTTTTTTTTGATAAATACTGACTAATTTAATAAAGATATATTTAAGAAAAATGTTTAAAGTTGTATTTAATGTGAATCAAACTCAAAATATTTCATCTAACAAATCAAATTTTTATGATAAGGATTCCTAGAGCAAACATAAAAGAAACTTTATGTTGGGACTTATGCTTAGGACTTATTTTGAGCATGAGTCCTTAAGCGGTTATTCCGGTTGATCAGTGGATTATAATAGGACTCATTTTGTGAATGAGTTAAAGATAAATTGAAAAATAGTTTTAAAAACCGAGCCAAACCTGGAGCTTTTTAAAAAAGTAAGACCAGATTGAACTAAAATTCAATTAAATAAGAAAAGTCATATCAATCAAACTATATATTTTAGACTTCTCCATTCAAAATTATCCACTCATAATTAGTATTTCAGACTAGTTAAATATATATATATAATATTTTAGATCTGTCTATTGTATTTTTTTTTTTTAAGTATTCTTTAAAATTAAAAGTTTTCATAGAGTTGAGATAAAAATTTAAACAATATTTAAGGCTCAATGTGAAACTTCAAGTAACACATTGAGTAAGGTTGTTGGATAAAAATTCGTAATCTCATATACAACTATTTAAAATTTGAGTAAAAATTTATCTTAACAAGAAATCTACACATCTCAAATGGAAATTAGAGCTTAAAGGCAACGAACAATCCAAAACACTTTCATGACATAAGAAAAAAAAATCTTTTTTTATTATCAGTATTATTTGAATAAATATTTTTTTAGATTTAACCAATTAACGTTTTTTTTTAAAGAAAAATATCATCATTGTTTAGTTTGGCTCGTTTCATATGAAATCAAATAATTTTGACTAAATTAAGGAGGAGAAAAAAAAAATCTTACAAGATTAATAATAATATTTGAGAGGACAAATTTCTTCGAGGAGAATCCGCATAGATTTATTATGTATATATATATATATATATATATATATATTTTTTTTGCAAGCAAACAAAGTATGGTGCGATGCCAGTTTCATATTCTTTCCCATTGCTTACGTGAAAAAAACAAATACAAGGGCTTTAGCAGAAGATTACAGCCAGAAATAATTTCAAATATATTAATAGTTTCTTTTCAATTTGAAGAAAATGTACTCTAAAATAAATAATAATAATAATAATAATAATAAGAAGAATTTTGGCCGACTTGGTCTTAGGTCAAATCATAAAATGCTAAGCTGAAAACAATAAGAAAACAATGAATAAAATATTAGTCTTGTGTCTTTTTTTAAAATATATATATAATATATATATATATATATCACAAAGAAATATTATACCTTATTCACGAGATTTATTATCATTATAACTCAAATATATAATTTAGTAGTTACAAAATAAATTATTCTATCAAATGAATTATATTTTATTTTTCGTAATTTTTTTTTTTTTGAAAACTTATCTAAAAAATTCTATCACTAACTCTAATCCTAATTGTCCTTCTCAAGAAGAGGGCATCTCCCCTCAACTACTCATCTTCTCTCCCGGCCAAGGGAAAAATCTTAGCTCCGGTTAGAGTTTTCTCTTGGTCAAAGATCATTCCTTACTCTGTTCTCTACTTCTAATTCGATTTGTTTATTTATTTTTTGTTTATAATTAAGTCTTTACTTGATAGAATAGAAAAATACATTATGAATGTTACACGATATCACGTGTTAGATAATCATTATAAACACTTTATAAGAGTCATATTGATGTCTTATCTCAAATCACCATATCCCAAAGAAAAATTGAGTTCGAATATCTTGTGATTTAACAAAATATATATATATTATTTATTTAGACATATTTTCTAATTTGACTTTATGGAAACCACAAAATGTAATCTAAAAACTTGATTATATTTGACTAATGAAAATTTAATTAGTCCAAATTCTGACTCTATAGTATCTAACTATATATATATATATATATAGTCTTCACTAATTTAATTAGTCTACGATAATTAAATAGATATAATCATTTCAATTTGTTAAAAATTCTAATGGTAATTATGGAAGAATCCACCCTTATTTATTTTTTTTTACTTTACTAGGTAGGTGTTAATTATTTAACATATCCCTATCGATTTGGAAAATTTCCTTTCTTTTTTTTTTTTCTGCCACCAAATTGGAAATTTCAGTGTATTTGCTGGTCATTACTAATAAAAAGTAGATAAACTTCCACTATCTAAATTTCTTTAATATCGGAGTCCGAGCTTTTTTTTATTTTTTTTTCTAAAATATTTTAAGTTTGAAATTGGGATTATATATATATATATATATATATATATATATATATATATATATATATATATATATATATATATATATATTTTGATTAGCACCAGGTATTCGGGTCAAGTCTAATTGAGAACACGCACCTCTACTAATCTGGGATACACAGACCCTCGACAAGGAAATTCCCGTAGATGTACCTCTGGTAATGCAAGGAGTTAACCCCAAGTCCAATGACCTTGAGAGGGATTAGTGTTAGAATTCAATCCAAAAATGTCCAAGTTTACGGTTCGTCACGGTTATAAAATTAAGATTGCACTTTGTCTAAATATTTTTAAATTTAAGATAAAAAATTGAACAAAGTGAGTTGGAAATAAAATTGTGTGACTTTATAATTAACAATATAATGGTAGACTTTTTCACTATAAATAAGAACCGCGGAGACTATTTCTATACTGTTGTATAGTTTTTTTTTTTTACCACATCATATTTAACAAAAGAAAAAAAGAACACAAAAATTATATATATTTGCTTTAGCACGAGATATCCTAGATGATCAAAACTATAAGGTGACACTTTTAAGCCAAATTCGTATCCATACTAATCCTATTAGAGTCCGAGTTGATCCCTTATGAGAGGAAGCTCTGACTCCAAAGTTTAAACAACTGCATACATAATTTAGGATTCAAATTGTCAACCTTATTTAAGTTATAAGAACTTCTTATTAACTCACCTGGCGTCTTGAAGTTAAAAATTTTATAATTATTACCATTTCAATGCTCTTGAGAATGTCTAAAGTGGTAAAAAAACAGACTTAGTCTTATCCATAGCAGGTAAGAACTGATCAAATGGTGTATGTATGATGAAAATGAAACCCTAATAATCCTTATCCATAATCTAAAATAATCTTCATTAGGTAAAAACACGGTTAGTATAGATTGTAAGTAATCCATTTTCCAATTATTTCATGGAAATTTATTGGTTATTTGCATTATTTTGAGAATAAGTCTGTGTTTACTTTTCTTCAGGTTTTTTTTAACCTAAGGGATAATAAGCAATTAAAATACAAAATAAGACCAACCCAAAGTAAATGAAAACCTAAGACCTTAAATACTATGAAAAGAAGCCACACCAATCAGATTATCACTTTTTTTCTATTCATATTTAATGAGCAATAGTTTGAAAGGGTAAGTTTCCAGTTCTGTTATTCATTTACTGAAATCAATCTATTTGTAAACTTTCCTGATTTGACAACTGGATATATACATACATACTCATGTAATTATACTACCAACTATGGTCCCACCAACTACAAACTAAGATAGTTACTTTAAATGTAATAAGAATTGATCATTTCTTCAAAGAATATGATATTGCTAATTAGGTACAAGATCACAATTAGGTAATTGGCATATCATTAGTCTGTTCAAAGACCTCAAATTTAATGTACAAAATGATGTGACAAATGTATATGGGAAGGAAAATACAGATTTGTTCCATTATTCAAAACTAACAGTGCTTTTGGCAAATCTAACCTTTACACATTTGAGAACTAAGATTACCAGAATAATTCCACACTGATCATAAATTACCAGGCTGAGGGCAAATCAAATGATACAAGAAAAATCATTTTAAGATTAGTCTATCCTTATCCTAGGATGGTGAATAGATTAATAATACATTACAACAATATGGTACATTTGAAGCTACAAAATTAGGACTCTAATTAGTTATCTTAAACTTAAGTCATGATCGTCTTCGTCATCCAAATCAGCTTCACCTGACAACCTCATTTTCTTTACATCTCTTTGTCCAGTTCTTCCTTTCTTTGGTTTCCCCCTAAAAGAACTTTTTGTTTATGCATTTGTAGCATAAGATGTAGAGAGAAAAGGTAGCAAAAGTATTAAGGTTTTTAATATGGAATGGAATCAAGTGCAGGGTAATAGAAAAGTTATTGACAGTATGTTTATGATTATTTCAAACTTTGCCCAGAATCAAACTAATTAAAGGCTCTCTAAGCATGGTTATGAGACAAAGATGCACTTACTGTCCATTGATTGCTATGTTTCCAGCCCTGACCCGACCTTGACCGAGATCTGGTTTTCCATCTACGCTCAACATAGAGGAGAAAGATTAGAAAAATAAAATATAATTTCATTGTTCATTGTGTGAGAGAGAGAGAGAGGGTGAGGTCTAGGTCCCTAGGAAAAGAATTGACCTTCTCGTCCAATTCCGAGCTCTTCTGTCTACAGAAAAACAAATTAAACAAAAAAGTTGTAAAAGCTGATCATGAAATCCCCAAGTAGCATGTTTTTGTCTTAAGGAGAGAGGCCATAGCGCAGCAGAGAAAACAAGAGAGCACAGCAGAAAAAAAGGGGGAATTTGTCGGTTATTAGAAGCAGATGACAGAGAAACTGATAATATTTCTCAAACATCAGGAAGATTTACCTACTTGGTAGGGATCATAAACTAAAGAAACCAGTTTACAGTCAATCTGGACTGATTCTTAAGAACACAATCTTTTCTGCACGAAACTCTCTTGATTTTGTGCAATAAAAGAAGCTACAAAGTTTTTAATTCATCACTTCCAGCTGCACATTTTGGAAAATAAAACCTCCAATTACCAGAAAATGAATACAGACAATCTGGAATTGACATAACAGATCTAACATCTTCATTTTCCAAAAGAAAAAGGCTAATCTATTTCTGACCCGGAGAGTTAACAAAAAATGTGCGGTATCTTGTTCTCTACATGATCTTGCTATATTCCTCTAAAAGTAGATTTTGGCATTATGTAAAATGATGAGTTTTTACGTAACACTCAATAAAGTTCATTAATTCCCAATATTGAGCGGGGGTTGAGAATTGTTTTAAATCAATGGGTAACAAAGCTATGCAACCAATATATAGTTTTTTTGTTAATTGATGAGCTACATTTTCTTATTATTTATTCATTTTGGATGTTGACTGAGAATTACTAAAGCACTTCTGTAGTATGCTCCACTAAATATGTGGGAGTTTCCAACCCTAATATGAAGGATGTTTGCCAAGCCTACTGACCAACAGCAGAAGCAAGGAATCCACAATAATTCCCTCTAAAGGGTTCAAATCACTAAACATATAAAAGCATTTTTCTTCAAACTGAAGCAAATAATGTTATACAATGTCAATGCCTGAAGTACCAGAATTTCAATCTTGACAAGTACAAATCAGCAAAATTGTCATACAGAGATTAAGTATATATCCAAGGCCAATAGTTAAACATACCGCTGGTGAAGTAACTGAAGACAATGAGAACACCCTATCCTCAAGCTGGAACTTTTTGGATCTTTTCAGGCTGTCAGAAAATATAGGAAACAATTACAGCTACAAGAAATTGATAATGCATGTTAAAAGTGAATAGCACCATGAAGTACAAGTACAAGCACAAAAAAAAAAAAAAAAAAAGAATAAGAAAAGAAAAGAAAACCTACGAACACTAGAATTATGTCTCACTTTTTTTTGGGGGGTGTGGTGGGGTGGGGGGCTTTAAAAGATACAAATAAGTACTAAATTCATCTGAAATCAGAAATTGATCTAGCCTGAAAATGCAACCCATACAAATATCTAAAATAAGTACTTATAAGGATGATATCTAATTGATCAAAAAATGCAACCCATACAAATATCCCAGTGAAACGTATCAGTATGCAATAACAGATAAAAGAAACATCTCAACCTCAATAGATAATTCATGATCCAGATTGAAGAATTTGACTATTTACTAAAATGCAAATGGAAATGCCCAGTTTTGGCTGATCATCAACTTTATACTTTAGCTTTATCTTTGCTAGTAAGAATAGAAAGCAAAAGAGAGTGTGTAAGAATGAAAACATTGGAAGAGAACATAACATCCAAATATCATATTTTCTTGATCGGGAGCACCGCATAACATTGAGATCTAGATTGTGCTTTCGATAACTACTGCATAAATCAAACTTAACCTAGAAAAATCATATGTACTTTTACATTCAGATCAAAGATTTTACTTTCCCTACTCAGACCATTCTTAGAAAAGGAGATTAAAGGGGAATGTATGGTTCTGTCTCCAAGAATCGAACTTATTTTCTTCCCTTCTCTTTCTATCTAATCACCAAGTAGGTTAAATGTGCCATTAGTTTAATAATGTACCACATGCATCATACACTAAATGATAAGAAGTAAATTTATCAAGGAAGCATCTTCTTGACAACAAGCATGAGTTAAGGATCACATCAAGCATGATATCCAACAGAAATCATTTAGTGCGTGTTCATGTCTTTCCCCGCCTCCACAATCAAAAACTATACCGGTCATACAAATCAACAGCAAACAGATAAAAGGAAAGCATCATACGGTCTCAATCACATAGTCTTCAGCAAGCATATAAAAAATTTAACTGAACAGAAGCATTATTTTGAGGTATTTCATACATGAGGAAGTTTCTTTGACAAACACATGAATACTTGAGGAATAGGACATCAGTAAAAGAACGTAATCATCAACTACAATTTAACAATGGATCTAAAGTTGCATACTTGGACGTGTTTTTCGATGAAGAAAGGAACCCTTCAAACCCCTTGAAAGCGTTGCCAAAATTGCTTGTTTCTTGTAAATAACTTGTCTCTAATTCATAAACCTACAACCATTAATTCCTATGAGCAACCAGAAACAAATCATAAATTTCTTAACCAAACACAAATAAAATAAAATGAAGAATTAAAGAATACTATTAACCATTAAAACACAAAACACATCAAAAAAATTTTGAATACAAAAGTTCAAAAATCACTTCTTGTTACAGATTCACAAGTGAACACAGCAAATATACACGCACACATAACCAACCAGCACAGCTGCCCAAAAAAGTTCACAAGAAAGTAACCAATAGGCATCAATTGCCCCAAAAAGAGCAATCAATATATTTACAATACACACAGATACATATTCATAACTACATAAAAAGTACAAACTCATTTCATGGACCATTTTAAAGAAGAAAAAGTAAAGAAGCAATAACAAAATACATAAAAGTACCTGTTTTTCAACATTTCGTAGCTCTTCTTGAAGCCTCTGTCTCTTGCTCAAGAGAGAGTTAAGCATGGCTTTAGGGTTATGTGAACCTCTATGCCCTAAATTATACATAATTGAACAAATCCTATTAACTAGAAAAGTTCCAATAAAAGAACTCAAGAATTTGTGAATAAATTTCAACATTCAGCATTGGGAGTACCAAAAACAATATTGTACGACCAAATTCTGAAAAACAGTAAAGTTAGGTTTTTAGAATTAATTTTTTAAAAAATAAATAAAATAATTACCTTGAAATTCCATGCTCACGTTTGAATTATAATCCACTGAAGCGGGGGACGCAACTGTAATTCAAATTAGGGCACAAAATATATATTCAGGCTTATCCTCTGCCCGAAGGTCATTTTAGTAAAACAAGTCTCTTTTTTCTTTATTTATTTATATATATATATATATTTTTTTTGGTATGATTAGTTTTTTCTTTTTTTTAAATAGATATCCTGAAAATATTTTATTTGTTTTCCTTTTTGTATAAATTTTAAAAGATCAATTACGATAATGATCCAAAAATTGGATCAAATATATTATGTTCTCGAATCATGACCTCCCAGTACTACTCTTGAATGTAAATTTTTCAAAAAAAATTATTAAATATCATATATAAATTGTACTACTCATGTTCATAAAAATAATAATAATAATAAATAAATAAAGCTTGAGAGAAGGAAAAAGGAAAAGGTTTACTCATTTCTGCACTGTTTTCCTTTTATTGGTTGGGTGGCTGCCTTTTGTGCTCACTTTTTCTCTGTTTTTTCCTTGCAATTCATTTTTCTTTTTTGTCCAAAAGCAACCACAACTTCTCTTCCTCAGAGGCAGTAGTAGCAGTAGCAACAACAACCATGGCCTTCCGAGGAGTAAGATTTCAAGAATTTAAGAATTTTGCCTTTGCTTTTATTAATTTTTTTATTTATGAACAGTTTTTTATGAGTTAGATCTTGCATTTAAACTTGTTGCATGATATAAAATCTTGTTTAATTTCATCTGATGTGTCTGAAGAGCTTGTGTAGATTGCTATCTTTTCTACTTCTGGGCATAGGCAGAAAGTAAAGAATGGAATTTTCATGCTTGATCTTTTTTTTTTTTTTTTTTTTTTTTCGTTGATCTGGGTTTTGAAAAGTCTTGATCTTTTTGACAAGATTTAAAAAATTAATTAATTCTGAAATGATTTAAATGTTTCATCTCTGCATCTGTGTGTATGTATTTATGTAGTATTTATTTGTGCTCTCTTTGGGGGATAAATCTGGAGTTTTTGATATGGGCAAATCTTTAAGGTACTCTGATTTATAATAGAAGCTTCTCTCTGATTTAAATTATTTCTCCCTATCTGATTTTGTATTTATAAGTTGCATTTATTGAAGGGGACTTTTATTTCAGGGTCCCAATGCTCAGGATAAGACTTGATGGGCGTTAATAATTTCTGGGACTTTTTCTTTGAACAGTACTTCTTTGTCAGCTTACTGTAATATTTTTCTTGTTTTGAGATAAGATAAGAAATTGCTTTTACATTCTGAGCTTTGCTTCTTCTATGTATATAGTGTTATTGAGTTTGGTGCTGTTTAGGGTTTTTTTTTTTTAAAGAAAATTTTCTTTTCTGGGTTTAATTCTAAGTTTCAGATTGTTTTGGTTCAAGACATTCATCATGAGTAGTACCTTCCTGGTATTTCTTCCCCCCTTTTTGCAACTTCCAGGATATGAGCAATTAGGTGTGCATGATTCATGGATTAGTGATGGGGAAGGAAAAAAGAGGAGGGGAATGTAAATAACATGTTCAAAATGATCAAAGTTTGATAAAGATTCATTGAATTCTACTATCAGAAACATGTTCTTGTAATTTCCTGTACTATTATGTTTTTCTTGCAATGTTGTTCTGTTTTCTAATCTCAGACAAGAATGTAATACATTTCTTTTGCATCAGACAAATGCATCATCGGGGATGGGTGTCGCTGATCACAGCAAAAGCACATACATGGAACTGCAAAGGAAGAAGGTGCATCGCTACGTGATTTTTAAGATTGATGAGAAGAAAAAAGAAGTGGTAGTTGAAAAGACGGGAAAACCATCTGAGAACTACGAAGATTTTACTGCTTCTTTGCCTGAGAATGATTGCAGATATGCAGTCTATGACTATGATTTTGTTACTTCTGAGAACTGTCAAAAGAGCAAAATCTTTTTCATAGCATGGTTAGTTTTCTTTCACTTTTGGTATTCTTTAATCATTTTATCTATGTACTGTTGCCTTTTCCCATAAACGATTATATTGTTTCCTCGGTTTCACCAAATACATTTGTCAATGAGAGTCTGTTTGTAAGAATGGAACTGATGTTTTTGTTAGAACATTTAGTACAAGATAAGTTTTTGTCCATGATGTTTTTCTCAGATTGATTACTTTCTCATCAAATGTTGTTTTGTGTAAAACCAGGTCTCCTTCTGTCTCTCGTATCCGTGCAAAAATGCTGTATGCCACATCCAAGGATAGGTTCAGAAGGGAGCTACAGGGAATCCATTATGAGATACAAGCAACTGATTCAACTGAAATGGAGCTTGATGTTCTTAAGGAACGAGCAAATTAAACTATATTTACAAGTCTAATCGCACTGGTGTCTTTTAAGAATCTCTCGAAGAACACCACCACCAGTGTAATCTTTTAACTGGAAAAGAAAAAAAACCTGCACCTTGTTTAGCCAGAAGCTGTGCAGAAACTGGTTTGTAATAATTTACCTTCCTGGGAAAGCTGATCAAGGAGCTCTTGCCATGACCATGAGTTCTTCCAACTTTTGAGTGTTTATGGCCATCTCCTTTCTTTTGATGATGCTTCCCAGATGAAAAATGGTATGGTTATGATATGGATTCTGATTATAAGTTATATAGATATATATATATTTCAATTACAATCTATGCTATCATTCAGTATATATTTTGCATTATTTCATTGAATGATAACAGTGACTAGCCATTCCCCAACCGCCCTTCAAGGGTTCGACACTCAGGTCCAGTTATAGTGTTATAGATCCTAGTGTTGGATTAATCGGGTAAAAACTCGGACACCATCACTTTTTTTAAAACCAATGACTAGTCATTCCAACTAGCTGCTTTTGTTGAATCAAGTTGTGTTTGCTATCTTTGTCAGTTGCAATGTTTCTTCTGATGTCTATCCAAAAGTTTTCATTTGTTGTCTTTAACCTTTGTGGTATTTTGGAATCTGACAAATTTGAAATTTAGCTGTAATAGATCTTTATTGGTAGTATTTTTATTTATGACTTTTGGAGTTCATCAAGACTCATTAGCGGCAAAAATCTCACAAATTAAAAAAAAAACCATAAAACAAATATTTAAGTTATAATAAAATTATTTTTATCAATAATTTAATAATAAAAACAAACATTTAAACAAAATATTTAAACCACAAAAATAAACATTTAACTAACTAAAATATCTAAGCAAAACACAAACCACAAAACTAATATATATTTTAGCCAAACAAATTAGGCAAAGAATAAAACTATTTTCGCAAATAACTAAAATAAATGATAACAATATTTAAATTAAAATTTAAAATTATTTTGGACCAAGAATCTAAATAATTATTAGCAAAAAAAAAAAAAAAATAAATTTTGTATTTATTAACATTTTCATCTCTAAATTCCGTATTATCTATTTATTTTAAAAACATAAAATACTAATTTATATATATATATGATTAAGACAGAAATTATTATTAGATGTTGAAACAACTAAATTGATTAGCAAAAAGGTTTAGTAGAAAACAGGTATTGAGACAAGGTGAGCTAGCCCACGTGGGAAAATGGTGGGCAATAATTTTGATGTATTCTTTTGACAAATTTTTTTTTTTTTTTTGGTAAAAAGGCACTTAGCCATCTTCTTCATTCATCGAAGGAATTTCTTCCAGATTTACAACAAATTTATTTGATCATATGTAAGAATTGTTTTTCCTTTTCCAAAATATTTCTCTATAAATATATTGCAATAAATTTCATAGAGTCAATAATAATAATAATTATATATATATATATATTAACTTAAGGCACATGTGAGTCGATTAAAAACTTGTTTGGTTTAAGTAAAATTATAGGTCATATATATAGTTATTTAAAACTTAAACTAAACTTTATTTACGTTTGAATTTGAAGTTAAAACTTACCTTCCGGAATCTGAATGTGTAGATAGCTTAAAAGTGTCACATCCAAACATGTGCCAATGTACTCATTATCATTTTGAAACATATTTTTTTTAGTACAGTAAATTATAACATATAATATATATATGATCTGAGTCATAAGAGTTGGTATCCGAGCAACCAAATCCCACAAAAGAATGGTACTATTACATTTGGTAAAGGTTTTAAGGTATTGATGGGGTATTTATAGTCTAGATTGGATCATCATATCTTAGTAAAAAAACAATGAATGTGTGTGTATGTCACTTAACCCAAACAAATCAAAACATATCCCAAAAGAGAAATAGGAAGCATATTCTCACGAGAACAGCACACAAAGTTCCACTAAATATGGATACAGTTAAAAAACTCTTGATTGTTTTTTCTTTTCTCTCTCTATATCTAACTGTACATTCCCCCAATACATTGTATATTTTCACTGTTTTTTTCCCTTGACCTTTTTTATAGTATTTTAGTTGCAGTGGTCCTGTGGATAACTTTTGTTTATTATTTATTTTAATATAGTTTCTCAAGTATTCTTGGTAGTTTGTCTTGATTTCATCCCACTTGATTTCTTCCAACATGGAAAGCTCTGATCTTTAGCTGACATATTACTTCGCACATATTGTGTCAGTAGCCTTCGAATCTCGACAGTCTATCTGGTAAATTTTCTTGATTTTAGCTTTTTTTGAAGTTTTTTTTACCTGATTTTCATATGAGGAATTCTATGTTTTTTGTGTGATTTTCTTGTTAATCTTGCACTGAAATGAATGTAGGCGACTTTGTTTTTGTGGAGGGTTTACTTGGAAGTGATTTGAGCTGCAGTATTTAATTTATATGAAGTGGCTTTTGATGTGAATTTTTAGAGGGTTTACTCCACTGGGTTTATTGTTCTTGTGTATGTATGTATATATATATATATATATATATATGTTTCTGAGGTCTGAACTCTGGTGAAGATCATTGATTGAATCTTGAATTTTGAATTGGGAGGAAATTGGGATTTTGATGTGATTGAACTGTTTATTGGATTATTGAATTTAAGGGATCTGAAATAGAGATGGACAACAAGTGTAAGACCATTGTGTGGTTTAGAAGGGATTTGAGGATTGAAAACAATCCTGCTTTAGCTGCTGCTGGTAGAGATGGTAGTGTATTGCCTGTGTTCATATGGTGTCCTAAAGAAGAAGGGCAATTTTACCCAGGTCGTGTTTCGAGATGGTGGCTGAAGCAATCTCTCATTCAATTGGAACAGTCATTGAAATCTCTTGGAGCTGAATTGGTTCTGATCAAAACTCAGAGCACTCTGGAAACTCTCTTGAATTGCATTAGTTCTGTTGGAGCAACAAAACTTGTTTACAATCATCTGTATGGTCAGTTTCAATTCTTTACCTTTTTTCTAGCTTTAGCTTTAATAATCTGTTCAGTCTGCATCGAAAATTTATGCCAAAAGAGATGGATTGGCATAATAATCCCAAACAAATCTTATCAAAATCAATAATCCCATAATACATATCTGTTTTTTTGAGTGTGAGAAGACTTCAGTTGAATATATCATTTGCTATTTTATGTTCTTGTTTTCCAGATCCTGTTTCACTAGTTCGAGATCACAATATTAAACAGAAGCTGGGGGAGCTTGGGATTTCTGTACAAAGCTATAACGGAGAGTTGCTTTACGAACCATGGGAAGTTTATGATGACAAAGGACAGGCTTTTACAACTTTTGATGCATTTTGGGACAAATGCTTGCACTTACAAACAGAACCTGCTTCAAATCTTCCTCCATGGAGACTGGTTCAAGCTGCAGGTATGTTTACCTTTCTTCAAGTACTTCATTGAGTTAGGACAACCTCTTCCTGATAATTGTTTTGTTCTTGATAATGACAGGATCTGTTGATAAGTGTTCAATTGATGAACTAGGCCTAGAAAATCATTCGGAGAAGTCAAGTAATGCTTTACTAGGACGAGGATGGTCACCAGGCTGGTGCAATGCTGATAAGGCTTTTACTGAGTTTCTAGAACACCATTTGCTTGGTTATTCTAAGGACAGACACAAGGTCACCGGAAACTCTACATCTCTACTATCTCCATACCTTCATTTTGGTGAATTAAGCATTAGGAAGGTTTTTCATTCAGTACATATGAAACGTATATTGTGGGCTCAAGAAGGGAACTCTGTTGGGGAAGAGAGTGCAACTCTGTTTCTCAGGGCTATTGGACTTAGAGAATATTCTCGATACATTTGTTTTAACTTTCCATTCGCTCATGAGAGATCATTACTGAGTAACTTCAAGTTTTTCCCATGGAGTGCTGATGAAGCTCATTTTAAGTCATGGAGACAGGGTCGTACTGGTTATCCATTAGTTGATGCTGGAATGAGAGAGCTTTGGGCTACTGGATGGATTCATAATCGAATTAGAGTTATTGTCTCGAGTTTCTTTGTGAAATTTCTGCTTCTTCCATGGCAATGGGGAATGAAGTATTTTTGGGATACTCTTTTGGATGCAGACCTTGAAAGTGATATTCTTGGTTGGCAGTATATCTCAGGGAGCTTGCCAGATGGACATGAACTCGAGCGCTTGGATAGTCCAGAGGTAACACTAATTCTGCTCCTTTAAAAATGAATATAATCAGCTGAATATTTTGTATGTATTTTACCTTGTTTCATCTGAAATCTGTAATGCAGGCTCAGGGATTTAAATTTGATCCTGAAGGTGAATATATTAGGCAATGGCTTCCTGAACTTGCAAGAATGCCTCCTGAATGGATCCACCATCCATGGGATGCACCTATCACTGTACTTAAAGCAGCCGGAGTTGAGTTAGGATTGAACTATCCGATGCCAATAATTGACATGGATGTAGCAAGGGATCGTCTAACTGAAGCAATTATTTTCATGCGAGAAAAGGAAGCTACAGCAAGACCTGCAGATACTGATGAGACAGATGAAATTGTTTTCGATAACTCTCATACCAATCAAAATGTCAGTATTCCTGTGGCTGCTTCTCGCGAAAAGCTTCCTTGTCCTGCTACTTCATCTCATGATCAGAGGGTTCCATCGATGCATAATATAGGGAACGGAATAGTAAATAGAAAGAGACCAAAGCCAGTAGGAGAAGATGATGTTGAACAGCCTCTCAAGAACAGTAACTGTCATAAGGGCAATGGGAAAGGTAAAATCGCGAAAGTGGATGATGAAAATGATGACTTGTGCTCTACTGCTGAATCTTCTTCATCCAAAAAACAGAACATCAGCAGCAATGGAACTTCATTTTCTGTTCCACAAGCCATTTCCATTTCTTCCAAAGTCATATCACTACAAGAACATGAATCTTCTGATCTCAATCTTCAACTGGAAGATGAGATTGGCACAGAAGGAACTTCAAGGAAAATTGGTTAGTAAAATTCATGAATTTTTTCTGTCAAAAATCCAATCTTGGATTTCTTGGAATCCAAGCTGCTGAGAGTATATAAATTGTTTCATATCCTTTTTTTTTTTCTTTTTATTGAGCAGGAGTTCTGGAAAGCATAGCTCCCAGAAGATACTTTTTTGATTAGAAAAATGGATGAACTAATAATAAACCAAACAGCACTGAGTAATGTATCTCTAATGTCTTTATAATCTCAGCTTAGATTAATAATGATCTTTGTATATACATTTTCTGTCAAGTTCTATAACTATCTTTTCTCCAGATAAATGAAACAATGGACAATATATATATATATATATATATATGAGTTTGTTAGTCAAAATGTGTTGATAAAATCATGCTACATATATATAAAGTTCTTCTTTCTTTTCATCCTCAGACACACACAGATTATGCTGCATCAATTCATGTTAGGAGTAAGAAAATGCTTCTTCTCTGTAGAAAAAATACAGGGAGGGGAAAGGAAAATTTCAGCTTAGCTAACACCATGGTCATAACTATAGGACTTCAGCATCTTATGACCCTTACATTATAGGTCTCATAATTACTTGACAATCATTTTTCTTATGCCAAAATGGATATACATACTTACAATAAGATATAGAATCTAGGTATTACAAAAATGTTTAGTGGACAAATCTTTAATTCAAGTTTATAAGAACAATGGTAATGTAATGTAATTATCTGAAGTTACTAAAATGTTTTGATGTCTTTGATGTTTTGTGAGTTCAATTCTATGGAAATTTTACACTCGACAATATCCAAATTGTGGAATTGTCATTATTGTGTCTTTTTATTTGTTATTTTCTATAATAAAAGTGTGTTTGCGTGTATAAAAAGACAATATTAATAACCTAGGAAAAAAACAAGATTAGATTATTAAACTCTTAACAAGTTGATATTTTCAACAGAAAATTTTGTTGTTCCTTGGATTGGATATTGATAAGTTTTCCTGGAAAATATCCTCTCATACTTTATTGGAATTGGCTACTTCTCCTTGTTACAATGTTTTTTTTCTTCTTTGCACGTGTATGGATGGATGTAACAATTTTCTAGGCATGGTCTAATATATATATATATATATATATATATTTAATTAATCTGAGTGTCATATAAGTGTTAGGATGAGACCTTCTCCGGAGTAACAGTTAGATTTTGCGGATGTAACTCGGGTCGAATCTAGATTAGTGGAAGCTGTGATAACTCCAAAAACTAGATGATTTAACAAAAAAAAATTAATTAACGTAAAAATTTATATATTAATGTTCAATTAAATCAAAGTTTATTCAAAAATTCTTACACATTGAGTGACTATTAAAACAAAGTGCTTAGAAGATATTGTCTAAACAAAAGCAATTTAACAATGTTAATTATTTGTTGATATTGAGGAAGAGATTTTGTACAATACGGCTCTATATTTGTTGTTTATTCTTATGGAGGCATAAAATGACAAATTCTTTCTTTCTTTTTCTTTTTCTTTTTATTTTTTATTTCACATGTACAACATAATGCATCCTTCCTTGTCAATCCCAACTAAACATCAATCAATTGGAATTTGTTTGTCCTTTTGGGATTTGTCTATAAATTTTGGTGTCAAATCATTATAACTAAAAAGTATTTTTTATTTAATTATTTTTTTTTATGGCACGAGCTGATTTGAATAGATACAATTATAACATCGTCTTTAACCTATGTCTACCTCCAAACAAATTGTGGTTTGAGTCAAATGGATCTTTTGTAGAAGGTAAGTTCCGACCTCAGTGAATACAAATTCGAACTTCCAATCTTATTTTAACTACTAAATCTTCTTACCAAATCGTATGTGTACTTGAGATTTTCCACGCAATTTCGTGGAAATTGCAACTCCCCTTCCCCCCACCAAGAGTTGATTTTTATATCCTTTTGTTAACCTAACATCTAATTTGGAATTATATACATGTTTTCTTGTTAAAATTTCTCTAAAAACTTGATTTACACTCTATTCTAATTTAACAACTCAACTATTAATTACATTAACATAAAAAATAACAAGATATTTTGTAAAAAAATTAAAAGTTTCCGTTTCATTTTCATAATAAGTCAAAATGTCAATATTCAATTACAAACAAAGAATTATTATTATAGTTATAGTGTGCTTTTGGCATGGTTTCAATATCAAATACCATGCATTACACTTAACAAGAGGCATTTATTTTAGTAGTAGCAATTTCACCAATCACTATCGAAAGTTATGGATTCGAGTCATGTTACATACACACAAAAAAGCTTTAAAGAAAAGCATGTATTACACTTAGTAACTAGCAAACCATATTGAGAAAATGTGATAGTTTAGTTGATTTGACTTCCCTTACTTAAGTATCTTACCTAACTTGTTAAGTGAGAGGTCTTGAGTTCGACTCATGCTAGAGACAACTTTATGCCGCAATTTCAATTATACGTTGTGATCTTGAGAGTCTTCTTTCCAATTAATTGAGGGGTAGAGAATGAAACTCTCTCTATCTTTCTCTCTCATTTTGTGAAGTTTCAAACTTATGTTTTGATACTTTGATGTATTTATGATGAGAATTTGGGGACCATAATAATAATATCTAATGGATGGTAAGGATTTTTTTTTTTTTTTTTTTTTCCTTTTGTAATAAACAAATGACATTGTTTATAACCACTACTAACTTGCAACAAACAATTGTCTTATTCACCTTTTCTTGGTTAGATTGTCGTCCTTGCCTTTGTACCTTAGGGTTTGTCCACACCTACTAATTATTATTATTTTTTTTTTTTGTCTGAAATTTTACCAAAAAAGTAACAGAATTTAAGGGAAAACCCCTTTGCTTCAACCAAAAGGCAAAACATAGTCGATATACAACTTCTCATATCCAATCAATTCTTCTTTTGTTTTATGGCTAAATGAATATTATTCACTTGAGTTTCTAGCCAATAACTTAAATATTTGTCTTGCATTTCACATAAAAAGCCCAAATGATTCTGCTCAATAAATCTAATCTTTGGAGAATGTGAACCAATTAACAATTAATTGATTAGAAAATGAAAAATCATACATATATATATATATATATATATATATATATATATATATATGCACTCGGTATATACATTTATTTTTATCTAATTGGTTTTTTCAAGGGTTGTTCATTAATTTTTTAACTAAAACAAAAAATTAATGATTTGTATATGCTTTTATAATACTTGAACTAGTAGGCGTTTTGGTAATTATTTTGACTTTTCGTCCCCAATATGACTTGAATTTATATTTATCTTGATAAGGGGTTGTACAAGTTAGATTTTTTAACTTAAGCGAAGTTATTGATTTGTATGTCTTTATAATACTAAAATAGTAGTCGTTTTGGTAATTATTTTGACTTTTCGTCCCCAATGTGAACTTACATTTATCTTGATAAGGGGTTGTACAAATTAGATTTTTTAACTTGAAGCAGAAGTTAATGATTTGTATACGTTTTTATAATACTGAATCAGTCATAGTTTTAGTAATTACTCCGACTTCTCGTCTTCAATGTGACTTGAATTTACAAGTTTTTAAATAAAAAATGAGACTGCTACGAACTGACACATAATGCCATACTACACATGGGATAAGTGCAAATCAAACTCATTCATCACTAATCCCACTAAAACCAACTTTGAATTCCAATTACATCCCATTCAAAAAGTTTATTTTTTTTACTAAAAAAAAAAAAGCAAAATATCAAATTTTAAAATATTTTTTAAGAAAAAATAAAAATAAAAATTAGCCAAAAAAAAATCTCTATAACCATTGGCTATAGCCAAGGGGTACGGATCTCTGCTTCATAATTTTAGATTTACAATCTTACAAGGGGTTCATCAAATATTTGGTAGGCCATACTGATCTTCCCGTGGACCACATTTACTGTAACAAAACCCCCTCCCCTCATAATTCTTCCTTATTATTAAATGGCAGTTTTGTTATATTAAAGAATGTCTTGACTAAATCTGGTATTTTACACCGAGGACGTACCTTATAATCCTCGTCTATCCGTACGGAATTCTATTGGATTGCGTATTTTATTTTTTTTTCAACTAACGTTGACGGTTTTCAGTTAACGGATTCTTTTTTTTTTTTTTTTTTTTCTTCACGTTGGATTTGTTTCTTTATTTAAATATTTTTTTTAAATCATTCATTAATTGATTTAATTAAGGAAAAGTTTGAACTTATCCTCAAAAGAATTCTAGAAGGTTCTCTTTTTTTATTTATTTATTTATAATAATTTCAACTTATTCTCCTAATAATTTTTAAAAATGGATTATTAAAACATTTTTTTTCTTAAATCTTTTAATAATATATCACTTAAATTTTTTTTTAAAAAAGCATCACTTAAAGTGACGCCGTTTGTCAACATATTCAGGGGATTTTACGTGGCAAGTATTGGAATATTCGTCCAACTAAAATTCTAACTTCCATTCCTATTTTTTTCTCTATATAAAGTTTCAAAGTGTAACAAAAAAAAAGCCGAGAAAATTGAGATAAAAAGGAAAGCTATAACAAAAAAAGAGAGAGTTCAATGAGCGAGAAATTGAAGAGAGACTACAGAGTGACTGAGGAAATCGGAAAGGGAAGATTTGGGATTGTTTATAAGTGTTTTTGTCGGAGTTCCGGCGAAGCTTTTGCTGTGAAATCGATAGATAAAAGATCCATTGTTGATGATTTAGTGGATAGACAATGTCTGTACAATGAAGCTAAGGTTATGTTCTTGTTGTCACCAAACCCACGTATTTTGAGGATTTTTTATGTCTACGAGGGTGATGATTTCTTGCACATAGTTCTTGAACTTTGTAATTCTTCTGATTTGTTTCAAAGACTCAATTCTATGCCAGTTTTTTCAGAAGCTGATGCCATTGCTGTTATGGTATGTTCTTCTTCTTTTTCCTCCCCAAGATTCAAGATTTTTATTTATTTATTTCGTGGGTCTGATGGATTTGATTTTAAACTTGACTTCTTGATCCAAAAAAACTGTTCAGATCTTTAAATTTGGTAAATTGTTATTCTGATTGAAGGGTTTATCTCTAACCATTCTTTCCTCTTGAAAAAATTGTTTTGATTCAGTTCTTGAAGAGAATTTCTAGCAAAACATAAAATTTTCAAAGAAAATTTTCGCCCCATTTTCTTTTGAACATCATCAGCTTCAAGATTTATTCAATTAATTAATCTGATTCTGTGTGAGAATCTGCTAATTATGCAATAGCATTAATAGTAGGAGTGTTATATTTGGGAAGATCCCTCTTTTTCATTGGAAAAATCAAACTATCTAATCAGCATTTTTAAAGATTCTTCCGTTGTAAACAATAAACATTGTATAGTGATTCAAACCAAGAAAAAAAAATGTTGATTTGATGCACTCCAAATCTTTACTGATTACCAAAATTTATATTTCTGTAGAGACCATTAATGGAGGCTATAGCACATTGTCACCGTTTAGGAATAGCTCATCGGGATATCAAGCCAGATAACATATTATTTAATGACAGAAATGAGCTAAAACTTGCAGATTTTGGCTCAGCAGAGTACTGTCATGAATCCATGACTGGAGTTGTGGGAACTCCTTATTATGTGGCTCCTGAAGTTCTATCAGGAAGAGATTATGATGAAAAAATCGATATATGGAGTGCTGGGGTTGTTTTATATATAATGTTGGCTGGATTTCCACCATTTTATGGTGACTCTGCATCAGAGATTTTTGAGGCTGTTCTCAGGTCTAATTTAAGATTTCCCACAAGGGTTTTCAGCTCTGTCTCGCCTGCTGCCAAAGATTTACTCAGAAAAATGCTCTGCAGAGATGTTTCCAGAAGATTTTCTGCTGATCAAGTTCTTAGTAAGTGTTCTACCTACTTGAATTCCCTTTTTAGATTTTTCTACTTTTGGGGAAAAGTGGGGGATGGCCCTGAATTTGCTCTTTGATTTTGTAGTTGTGTTCTCATGTCTCTAAATGTTAAGCCTTCCTTTGATAGTATCAGAGCGAAAGATCTAGAGTTTCGACTCCAACTCATTTTTGTCTTAATTTTTTGATTATTATTTGTGTATAAGCATTATTATAAAATTTCGTGTTTGACTCATATGTGAAGGAGGGTTTGCATATATGTATATGTATGTATAGACAATGTTCTAGTTGCCTCTTTTGCTGGAAAAGGATGATCTTTGGGGCATAGCACTAATAATGCAATATGCATAACATTGTAGGACATCCATGGATGACAAGCAGTGTAGGGGAAAACAGACCAGTATCTGTTGGAGAGACAAGATCAGTGGCTATCCTAACATGAAGTCCATCTATGTCAAAAAAGACTATCCTCAAATATATAATATATATATTTTCCACGCACCCAATTTTAGATTTGGCTCTGTGGAAGAATTCTTGTAGAAATTTCAGTAAAAGGTTGTTTGAAGACAAAATTAACACAACTATGGACTTTCTGTAGATTTTTTTTTAAGAGCATATGGCCTTCTCAACTTTTATTGTGAAGAATGCATCTCATTTTTCTAAGTTTTGTTAATATTCAGAGTTTTTTTTTTTTTTTTTTTTAAATAATATTCAGAGTTTCTTTTGTAATTTTCTCACTTTAAAATTTTATCTTTTATAATGTTTTATTGGTTCAATATTTATATGAATCTTAGTGCCAAGTTATATATATATATATTTTCGAACGATAAATATTTACTCTATTTCGTTATCACTCTATAAAAAAACATGGTTCTTATATATATATATATATATATATATTGTCGTGACTTGAAGTTACACATTGCTTAAGAGATTTATTGAGCAAGAGTTTCACTTTTATTCAATAATACATTTTAAACAAATTCTACTTAAAAAATAGAAAATATCATTAGGCTATTTATAATTTAATTGTAGCAACTTCACTTGTGATTTCTAAAGTGGATGAGTTTGAAACATGATAGAGTTAAAAAAATGTATCAAAATTTTAAAATAATAATAGTAATTTAGAAAAAATTGAAAGGTTTTATAGTGTAATCTTACAAACCTAAACAACTTGTAAGCAGATAAATACATCAGAGCAGGTGAAAAATAGACCCAAGAAAAATTTTAGAATAAAAGGTTTCCATCATCAGCAGAACAAATTTTCCAACATTTCTTTGCATTCACACTGGATTTCCTTGATTTTTGCAAAACTTCAAACGTAGAATTTTATATATATTATATGTATTATTACAACAGGATGTAATTAATTAACATGTCCCAAAAAGAAAGACAAAAAGAAAAAACTATAGAATTCTCTATTTTAATATTATAAAAAACACAATAACATGATTGTTTTGTTCATCTTAAGGAACATACAAACATGTTCTTGATTTTAAACTGGAACTGTTCTTGAATTTTCTTGAACACCTTCATTTTCAGCTTCTTCATTGTTTTCTTTAGACATTTCCTCCAGTGATTTTCCTTTAGCTTCCGGTACCAAGAATGTGAAAACCATGCCTAGGAAGTTAACACAGCCTAGAACAATAAGGGCGTTCTTGACACCAATACCTGGTGGGTAACCAGCATCTGTCTTTCTTGGATCACTTGGTTGAGCAGCATATAAGAATCCAAATGCTCCGATTATCGCACCAGCTTTACCGGAAGCTGCTGATATGCCATGGCAGGTAGACCTTAATCTTGCAGGGAAGATTTCAGCTGGGACAACAAAGGTTGTAGCATTTGGACCAAAGTTAGCAAAGAAGAAAGTGAGTGAGTACATTATGACAAAGCCAATTCTGTTGTCTTTAAGTGTCCAGTGATGGTAAGGTATGGCTAAAGCAAACATGAATACTGTCATGAAGAAAAATCCCATCAGCTGAATAATGAATCTTCCAATTTTGTCAATGAAGAATACTGTGAACCAATATCCAGGAACTGTACTGCAAAGTGCAATGAGAGTTTGAGCTCTTGATATTCTGTACACTTCTTCGATTGCATTCATTGTTTCACTTGGAGGAATCCATCCAATTGCGCTAAAGATGTCTTTTTGGAAAAGGTTTTGGCTGTAAAAGGCTATGTCGAGTAAGAACCACGTGGTACATGTTCCAAGCAAGTGAAGTCCATGGCGTTTGAGAAACTCTCGAGAAAACAAACCAAAACTATTTCCAGACTCTTCCACGAACTTCTCAACTTTCTCTTGCTCTGCTTCTATGTCCACCTGCAACACTCTAGCCATGTCATTTGCAGCCTGTTTGGCATTCTTGGCAACTAGAGCTGTGTAACGGGCAGTTTCTGGCATCTTCATACGCCAATAATAAGTAAGTGCAGCTGGGATTGCACCAAACATCAGAATTAGACGCCAAACGTAATCAGCTTGATCAACAGTTGATCCTAAATTATCATCTCTATATGCTTTTGCAGGGTATGCAGCCTTGAAAGATGTAGAAACTATAATTGCAACCATTCCACCAGCAAGAATTCCAAAGCCTTGCATAGCGAAAACTGCAGCAATAAATGCTCCTCGAGTCTTTTTGTTAGCATACTCAGACATGATTGTAGCTGATAAAGGATAGTCACCACCAATACCAAAACCAAGCCAAAAACGAAAGAAGCAAAGCGTTGTCATCACAGCCTTTGGTTTATCACCAAACGAAAGACCAGATGCAATAGATGCAATAACCATAAGCATAAGTGTCATTCCATACACTCTTTTCCTTCCCATCTTATCACCAAGCCAGCCGAAGAACAGCTGGCCAGCAAGCGTGCCACAAAACGCGACACCATTAACTGCAGCCGCAACATTTGGAGGCAAAGTTCCAGGCTTTAGTGCACCATCTTTGTGGTAATATAACCTTCCCAGCAATTTGGTAACCAAAGATATGCAGAAAAGATCATAGGCATCAGTGAAGAAACCCATGCCAGCAATCACAATAGCAGTGAAGTGATACAATTGTGTCTTGGCAACATCAAGTGCATTAAGCACTTGCAGCTGTTCTCTAGCCATGACTGACTGACTAACTACACACCCTTTTGCTGCAACTTCCTCACCAGATTCTTATACCCTGAAAGACAAGAAAAAGGACAAGAACAAGAATTTTTTAGCATCATCTAACAAGAAAAACTTCGAAATTGCCACATAGCAAAAATCATCATGGATTTTTCCTCCCCACATAATTTTGACACTCCCTATGCAAATGTTTGATTTTTCAAATTTGGGTGGCCTATAATTGTGACCTTGTACTGAATGTGACAACTAGAATAAGACTGTCTGACATCAACAAAGCTTTTCCACGGTCAACTACAGAAATAGTATAATATTCAACTTGTGGAAATTTATAGTTTTTAAGTAAGATTTTCAATCCATGTTTCATATTTAAATCCATATAGGTAAATTTAGAAACTAACAGCTGTCTGGTTCCTCTTTAACACAAGACATAACACAAGACATAATTACTAATAGTATACATATATATATATACACACATAGTTTTATTAGCTGTTGGAGTAATTACTTCTACTTACCCCGTTGAAACTATCCGTAAAAAAGTGGCCTTAGCTTTCCTTTCCACTATGTTTCTCACCTATTCTACGTTTTACACAAATCATGAAGAATTGATTACAGAAAAAAGGCTCCTTTTTTCTTAATATTTTGATTAAGATGGGAATCAGTGATATCACAAAAATGATCTCCAAAATCACAGGAAAAATGAAGTATTTGCAAAACAAAGTAAAGACTTTTCGACGAAGCCGACAATCCCATGTGACTGACTAACATAGTACCGGAAAAGGAGAGGAGAATTCGACCAATTCTAAAGTTCAAATTAAAGATCATAATTTTTTTAGACAACCTTAAATCATTAAACACGTTAAAACTTAATACCATCGAAACAGAACCGAAGTATCCTCCTTTTGGTTCAAGGACTTTTCAGAAACAATGAATCCAAGAACCAAGAACGGTTGATGTTAAGAAAATTGTATTTTGCAAGCTACCATAGACTATTATTACAACTTAAAAAAAGTTTTTGAGGACAGAGACATCTCCTTGTATGTACAAGGAATCTTTATTTATGGTAAGAATAATTTTTTAACTTTCTTATTGTTAGGATCCAGAATGCTCAAACAACTAATCTAAATCTCTATGTTAGTCATTGAGATCGAAGAATACAAACACAAGCAATTACAATAATGAAAGTAAACAGCAAAGATTAGAAAAAGAGATTCAGAGAGATTCACGTAGTTAAATCAAAATACCTACAACTACAACTGTAATAGAACTCTTAAGTTAAAAGTTACATGTTTCATGCCTTTTTCCTCTTTTATGGGCATAACAAAGGTTAAGGGAATAATATATGACTCCAAAATCAATTAGGATTAAGATTTTTCCACCAAATCTCCTACTAAGACTTGTTATCCATCTCCTTCTTTGATTAATCCAAACTATGTCACAATAATAAACTATCAGACTTCAATCTTCACATACCCAACAATTATAACCCTCTCCTACTATACACAGATAGGCATTAGATGGTAAATGAATATTTCCTATCTTCCATTTTAAGCAAAAGGGAAAAATGGGATTTTTAATATGAATATAAATATGAAAGCTCTCTATGAACTGGGTTTTGGTCCAAGAAATCATTACAGATGTTTCCACAAATATGTGGTGTGCTTCAAGAAATCAATTCTTGGTGGTTCACGACGGATTAAAGAAGAAAGCACGGTACAAGATGAAGAGGAAAGATAATGGAAGTAAAAGCAGAGGGGTCTGTCTATTATTACCGTATTTCTCTTTAGTCAAATTTTCACTCAAAAACTGATATTGGGTAAAGTTACTGTGAAGAACTTTTTGTTAGTACTAAATAAGGCAATTCTAATCCTTTTTTAAAAAGCTTAATCACATCACACCCCTTTTCTTCACCCTGTTTCTTTATGATATACCCATTCTTGATCCATATGCACAGAAAAAACCAAAAAAAAAAATCAAACCTTTTTTCTTTAATCTAAATTCAAAACATCAAATTCATAGTTTAGTTTCTTTTGGAAAATAAAATAACATAAAAAATCCCATCATCATGCATGGCAAACAAAAACATACATAAAAGAGAAGGAAAAGGACTAATTGATCAATCATCACAATCCTCACCTTGAAAGTTGAAACACTGTCCGCAGAGTTCAAAATCTTGCTTGCACTGTCAAGAACGCTTCAACTTCTGCCGGAAAACTGAAATGTCACACGCAATGAAAACCCAAGAACTTGAAACTTTTAGTATTCATTTATTGCAAACAGAGAGAGAGCAGAGGAAGATAAAGAGCAGTTTACCAGGGCAAAGGAGTATACCCAAAAAATAAAGGGGAAAAAAAAAAGCTCCTTGGATCAGTAAATGAAGGGATGGCACAGGATTTATAGATGAATGGGGTGGCACAGAACAGTAGCTTCTGTGTGATAAGAATATCACAGCAGTGAATATCGTGTAGCAGAGCCGTGCATATTTTTGGAGCTTTTTGTTTTTTTTTTTTTTTAGGGTTCTTTTTTCAAAGAAAAAAGTTATAAATATTATTTTTATAATCCCGAAAATTCATCGAATTCATATAATCGAATAATCGTATTTATTCTTTAATTATAATTACGTAATTAATTATATGTCATAAGTGTTATTTATCTCTAATGTGACAAGTGATATTCTTGAAGTTTATCATCTCCTATTTTTTAACTCTATAAATAGAGGGTCTCTTCTCTTTGAACACACCAAAAATCATTTAAAAAATAATATAATAATATTTTATATATTCTCTGTTCGTTTTTTTCTTTTTCTTTTATCTCGTTAATTTTATATATTTTCATAATAATAACAACCTTAATTTTTTAGATTAATTAAATTGATATATAATATTATTTATAATTATTGGTAATAATAAATAAGGACTTCATGGGGGAACCGTGGAGGGCGGAATGGGAAACGGCTTCCGTGGGAAAGAAACTGTATCGAACTCTTCTTTGGTCAAAGAATCTGTTTGGCATATTCTTTTCTTTTGTTTTTTCAGGCCCACAAATTTAGGTTGTTTAGCCACTAGGATTTCGCCGTATCATTCTGTGGACCCTACGTTTATAACGTGTCATGATAAAGAAAAGAAAAAGGTTACATTTTGGGATTATTAATATTATTATTAATAAAATGTCGTAACTTTTGGTCATTTTTTTCAACTAGTATTTTAAGATATATTTATATTACCTATTAACTTAGAATTTTAAGATAATATTTTTATATTTTTGTTTAAAAAAAAATGATATTTATATTTTATAATACAAAGTTGTATATATTTTATAGTGTATGTTGATAATATTGTAACAATAAATTTTCAATCATTTGTAAAATAATAATCAAAAAATATATGTATCATAAAAAGTTTTCTTCAAATAAAAAGTTTTAATATATATATATATATATATATATATATATTTGTTTTATATATAATAATTTATATTTGAGGTTGGGCTCCTATCTCTCGATCTGTTTATATTTGATTTGATTTCTTCGAAAGTCTTTGAACTTATCTCAAAATGGATTTGAGATCTTGAAGGTCTTTTGAGGCTTGATCTCGAAGGGATGATGCACTAGGGCTTCGCTGCTTATGAAACTATTGATCATCCCCTATAAATAGAGTAATGTGTCCGATTGGTAGAGATACATGGCTTCATATCCTTCAAACATTGTATAATTTATATTTCAATATATATATATAAATATATAAGTCTTTCTCGTTAGTATATTAAAATTCCAACTATTTAAAAAATAATAAGCTAACACATAATATTATGTTTTTTTTTTCTTCGTGTGGTGTCCGGGTTATACCCGAATAATCCACACCCGGATTCGACAACACTATGACCGAGTTGAGTGTCGAACTTCCGCCCTTTGGACGAGAAGTGTGGTTATTGACCACTCGGCCACAACACACTTGACATAAAATTAGGTATTAATAACTAAAGAAAGTAGTGTAAAGGCCATATAGAAACTCCAAGTACAATGAATCATAAATAAGAAAACAAGAAAACAAAGTCAACTAGCAAAGATTAAGGTCACAAGAATGTGGACAAAATTTTGTGTATATTCTTAACATTTGCAATGTTTTCTCTTTGGTTTATTCTTATATATATATATATATATATGTATGTATATTTGTATATATAGTAATGTAATGTGAAACCATTATCAAGTTCTCAATTACGTACGAAATGTGTAACTATTAACTATATATATACCATGGACAAATTAAATAATTTCGATATAATAAAATAATATAATTTATTTATAATTATATTGATGTATTGATTTCTAAAAGATATTGGTTATATCTTTTCGTTATATCATTATTAATATATGTCCATGCATTATATAGATAAGAAAATAGTTTTTTTTACTATTAGTGAAAAAAAATATTAATTATCTTATTACTACAGTTTCTCTAAGGTTCAAATTTTCTAGTGCTAAAAGGAGTTTTCTAATATATTAATTATAAAAATATAATAAATAATTTTGCAACTCAAAAAATTAAAAAAATAAATAATTGCCCCCAAAAAATTTTAGTACTACGCATCAAGACCTTCTATCTCATTGTAGTAAGTCAAAGATTTATCAAAATTTTAATTTTACTTATCACTTAAAATATATTACATTTTTTTTTCTAATAATTCATCTGTTATTATTATTTTTTTAGAGTTCTTTTCCATATATATTTTCTACTTATTAATACTAAGTTCGATTAGTTGTCTAAAAATGAGTTTATACCAATATAAAATAAAAGTTTAAGATTAAAAAATATATATATATATATTTCATCCCACGTAGGAGTAAATAATATTATTATGACTTGTCATTAGGAGCATAATTAGCTGATCATGTGCCCTAAAACAACAATTAAATCATAATTATTAGAATAATACAGAGTCACTATCCAAAGAAATTTAATGGGATTTCTTTTAGATTTTTTTATTTTAAAGAATTATTAAAAATCCAGATAATTAGTGAACATAAGACAAGGTGGAGAGTTCCGAACCGGTCGATTTCTTTTTAATGAAGTGGGTCCCACCCCATGAAATCCTTAACTTTCATGTTCCTAAAAGTCTTAAGTCAACGAAGACTTCAAGAATTCGTATTTGTGGGGTCCATCACCTCTTTTATTACTATTAGCCAAAAAAAAAAAAAAAGTTTTATTTATTTATTTATTTTTTATGTTTTGGCAGCATTTTTGAAAAGATTCCTCAATAAATATTTTCTACAAAATTCGCTAAATGTCAATTATTGATACATTTCATATATTTATACTAAAAAAATAAATATATATTAAAATATCTTCTATTATACAATTTAAGTCACTAATAAAATTTAAACATATATTAATCCTTATCTTTCAATTAAGTATTTATAACATATTTTATTAGTATTTTAGATAATATTTCGGATACTGATCAAGAATTTTTTTCGATCCTTCCATGCATGTTCGGTGGGTCCATTTCCGCTGATGTGTCCTGCAAAAGGCCAAGTGCTGGGGGAGTGTGTTCCCAACGTTGGTTCTCTGGCGTTCAAATTAGCAAACAGAAATAGAGATTGGTGGGTGTTAGGTGGTTGGCCGGAGTGTGGAATTCGACAAGCCCAACCGAGCACCAGAGTATATCAAAGAGTCCGAACACTTAGTGTATTTTCCGAATATCTAGCTTTGACTTAGTTTGTGAGTGAGTGTGTGTTACCATTTTATGGAGATGCGTGACCAATCGCGAAGTGACACCTGGAGTGGTCCCGATTGTCAATTCCGAAATGGTGGCTCCAAACAGTGTCTGTTGGGTCATATGCATTTAATGTGGAGTTTAGTGAAAATATTTATGTCGGAGATCATACCCTGAGCGAGCGTGTGTCCTTCTGGTCGTTGGTTGGACCTCGAAGGAGTCATATCCGAGATCGGGTCGGTTTTTCATAGAATCCACCTCGAACGGCCCAGCCTACATAGACTTTATGATACTTTGATTACTCTCGATACATATATATATATATATATATATATATATATAGTGATTCTCATATCTTTGTATAAGCAAAGTGAACAAGGAAAGTGTTATGCCGTTTCGTTTAATTCTTTAAGTAGTTTTATTAGAGTAACTCAGAAATGCAAAAACTGTAGGAATAATAAGGTTAGAAAACCGAACAATTTTTTGTACACCGAATGGAGCAAATTAAATATATTCATGTTATGATTTTCCTTATATACTATATAGAAATACAATTCAATAACAAATAATTTAATTATATAAATAAATTATATTTGCAATAAAATTTTTGTTATAAAAATTATTATCATGTGTCATGTCTGTAATGACACTAGAAGGACAAAAATCCATGTATATATATATATATATATATATATATATATATGAGTACAAATAGTTCATTTATGGAACTCAAAATTCTTTTTATTGTCGTTTCCAAGACTGAAAATCTCTTATCATTTGAAGGCAAAATATAAAATCAGATGAAAAAACTCTTTTATTGTCTTATAAATACTATATAAGATTATGAATTTAACATTCGATAATATTATAAAAAAAATCTTTAAAAAATTTCCCTTTCAAATTTTTCTGTCATAAATTTGCAAAACAAATTGCTTGACTCTTACGTCTTCTTTTGTTTTGTTTTTTTTTTTTTTTTTTTTTTTTTGATTAGTGATTCTTACGTCTTTTATTTTTTTTGTGGGTAATTCTTACGTCTTTTATCTGTTAGTATGCGATGCTGTTCAATTATTGAAGATTGACCAAAAAAAAGAAAAGAAATCTGTGGATTAGGTTTTCAGAAAAAAAGTCAAATATCACTTTTGACTTTAAAATTTATTGCCATAAAAATGAAAAAATAAAATAAAATATTGCACTAATTTAATTTGTATAAATATATATATTATACACATTTTGGCTAACCAACTCTAGAAATTCTAAGTCGGAGCCTCCACTAGCATTTTGATGAAATGTTTAACAAAAAAATGTTTTAAAATATTGTTTAAAACATCATTAATTAAATTTATCGATTATCTTAAAAGATTTCATGTTAAAATATCACTTTGTTTGAATTTAACTATTCAAATAAAATTTCATTCAATTAACATTACAAGAAAAATTGGATTTTGTGACGGCCTCAAATCCGTCACAATTTGTAACAAATTTTGGGATAATTATCTATGCCGTCACAAATTGTGACGGATTTTGCAATGACCTCCAAAGTTGTTGTGATTTACGACGGATCGCAAATTCTGATTTTTCTAGAATATATGTTACTTACTATGTGTTTATTTTTGTAACTATATATATATATATATATATGATGAAGTTTAAAATAAGAGTCAGATTAGGGTGGCTCTGAAATTTGCCCGTTCTTCTTCATAACAGAAAGGGAAAAAAAAAAAAAAAAAAAACTAAAAGGCAAAACTTTAAGATGGAATTTTTTGTTCAAAAGTATATTAATGGTCCTCAGAAGAAGTCAACTTTCTCATACTGCGATTCTGCCCAAACCCTTCATTGTATTTTAGAATACACTTCTGCATTATATATTAGTAGAATTTATCTCAACTTCTGCATTATATGGCAGTCACACTAAATATCAAATTTTTAATCTCATATAATATTTATAATGCGATTTTTTATTGTGATAAGTCAAGAAGTTACAATTATTACATTTTTTTATTAGTGTAACCAAAAGTTTGTATAGATAGACAATAAAGTGTAACTCACTTGGTTGACAATCCTTATTTATAATTAAGGGATTATGAGTTTGAGTTCTAACAACTATAAATTATAAAAGAATAGAGATATATTTTCGAAAAATCGATGTAAAAAAAAAAAAAAGAAAGTTTGTAGGGTAGAGGGATAATTAATGTCAAAGTCAAATGTCAACTAGAGTAAAAGAGGCTATCTTTGGTGTTATTTATAGCAATGTTCAAAGTTTCAAAGCCATACTCCATTTTCAATTGGAAAAAGAAAAAGAGAAAAAAATATATATATAAATTTCTTCCCATTTTCAATATTTTATTATTTTCTTTATCTGATCTGTTACATTTCTAAGGAAAAAGGAGGAGCAAAATTTGACTCCAAAGATAATATATAAAAAAAATAATAATAATAAAAAAAAAATTGTAGTCCATAATTCAATTGCTGAATGCGGCGAAAATAGTGAGAAATCAGCTCACTCAGACATCATCAACACCATGCAACTAACAGTTTAGCAAAAGTAATAAAAAATAATAATAAAGAAAAAGACTAATACTAATAATAATAATAATAATAATAATAATAATAAAAAAAGGTATGATGAAATTTGACTTCTAAAATTTTATGTAAAAAAATCCTTATTTATAAATATATAAATACCACCATCATTTACATAATATTATATTATAAAACCTTGCAATTGAGTTAATGAAGAGTTTTTTTTTTACTCAAGTGAAATAATAGTTTAAATTTGTATGTATATATATATTATTTAAAATTTGGGGTTAATTTTAGGGTGAGAATTACTAGATTTGGTTGTAATAGTTTGAAAAATTACTTAAATTAATCCGTAATTTTGTCTGGAATATTAAACATTATACTTAAAATTAATCACGGAATATTAAAAATGAAATACTATGCAACTATTGAATTGGAAATTCAACATAAAGAGGTTTATAAAAAGATCCTTTTTATTTTAGGGAGTTTGGGAGTTCGAACTCCAACTTATGTATGCAGTTATTTTAAAATTAGGGTGAGTTTTATACCGCAAGGGATTAATCCGATTTAAATAAGAATTAATCTCGATATGGATTTAGCTTTAAATATATCTCCATAGTTTGAAACTCATATGTCTCTTTAGCCAAAAAAAAAAAAAAAATACTATTGAATTGGAGACTGGGCTTAAGTTTTTGGGCTTTGAAAGTTTACTCTTCATGTATTTCTCACACTAAGGCCCAAATTCCCTCTGGAGATATCAATTCCCAAAACAGAAACAATATTGTTTTTTCTCCATGTATTTCTCATGCTACCATTTTTTTCTAGTTGAGTCTATACAGTTCAACTTGAATGTTCAACTTTTATTCAAGGGGTAAATTTTTGACTTCTATGTCTTTTTTTCAATGGAATATATCTACATTCATTCTCAAGGCAAATTTTCATATGTGATGCAAAAACTAACTGAGAAAAATATTGAGAGTTTCATTATATTTTAATTTAATTTAATTAGATTTTCCTTTTATAAACATTTGATATATAGTAGCTTCAAATTAGATTATATTTCCATTGGAGACAAATTAAATCAAAATATTACAAACAACACCAAAATCCACATTTACTATATATATAATATATATATTCCCAAGAGAAGTCACAAAATTTCACACAAGATTCCAACAAAATCCCACACTAAAAATATACGACGTATATATATATATATATATATCTTATACATATATATATATATTTTATACATATATAAATTTCACACTTACTCAAAATATACTTGATAAATTAAGCTATATATATATTGAGATAGAAAACAAAAACAAGGTCTAAACTGCAGGCGCAGGTTCACCAACATCTTCTCCCAAGTTTTCCTTCGATGCTTCCTCAAGCGATTTCCCTTTGGATTCAGGTACACAGAGAGTACAAACCATCCCAAGAGCATTAATGGCTCCAAGAACAATCAGCGAATTCTTCACACCGATACCCGTAGGATAACCCGGATCCGTTTTGGTACGGTCTTGACTCTGCGCAGCATAAAGAAACCCGTAAGCACCGACAATGGCACCAGCTTTTCCGGCCGCTGCAGATATACCGTGACACGTGGACCTCAAACGAGCAGGGAAAATTTCAGCCGGGACAACAAACGTCGTCGCATTAGGTCCGAAGTTGGCAAAGAAAAATGTCAAAGAGTACATGGCGATGAATCCTATACGGTTAGCTTTTTCCGTCCAGTGGTCGTACGGAATGGCTATGGCGAACATGAAAACTGTCATGAAGAAAAATCCCATCAACTGGATTGCGAATCGTCCGATTATATCAATGAAAGCGACGGTGAACCAGTAACCGGGGACAGTACTACAGAGCGCAATTAGAGTTTGCGCTCTAGCGATCCTGTACACTTCTTGGACCGCGTTCATTGTTTTACCTGGCGGAATCCATCCGACGGCGGTGAATACGTCTTTCTGGAAAAGATTTTGACTGTAGAAAGCGATGTCTAATAAGAACCACGTGGAACATGTGCCGAATAAATGTAAACCGTGGCGACGCACGAATTCCCAAGAAAATAATCCGAAACTGTTCGATTTGTCGCGAATTATTTTTTGTATTTTTTCTTCCTCGACTTCGATTTCTACTTGTAAAACTTTTCCCATATCTTGAGCCGCTTGTTTTGCGTTTTTGGCTACTAACGCAGTGTAACGTGCCGTTTCGGGCATCTTCATGCGCCAATAGAAAGTAAGTCCAGCCGGTAACGCGCCGAACATTAATATCAAACGCCAAATGTAGTCCGCCTCCGGTATAGTCGATGCCACGGGATTTTCCTCGTAGCTAGGAGAGTTGTAACGATGGTCGAACCCACCGGAGACGGCTAAAGCGACGATACCACTGAAAAGTATGCCGAACCCTTGCATGGCGAAGACTGCAGCTATGAATGCTCCACGTGTCTTCTTATTAGCGTATTCGGACATGATGGTGGCGGATAGCGGGTAGTCTCCGCCAATACCGAACCCTAACCAAAACCTGAAGAAGCAAAGCGTTGCCATAACGGCTTTCGGGCTTGATCCGAAAGAAAGGCCCGAAGCGAGTGAACATACGATCATGAGAATTAAGGTTAGACCGTACACTTTTTTTCTTCCCATTTTGTCCCCTAGCCAACCGAAGAAGAGTTGGCCGACTAGCGTGCCCACGAGGGCAACGCCCGTAACGGAAGAAGAAACAGCGGGTGGTAACGAGCCGGGCCTAAGTGAGCCCGGCTTGTAGTAGTACAGTCTGCCTAGTAATTTTGTTACTAGGGAAATACTGAAAAGGTCGTATGCATCGGTGAAGAATCCCATTCCGGCAATCACGATGGCGGTGAAGTGGTAGAGCTGAGTTTTGGCTACGTCAAGTGCGTTAAGCACTTCTAGTTGTTGCCCTGCCATTTTTGCAAATATTTGCTTGCTAGTTCTCAGAGAACATATTTGATCACTTGGCTATTACATGTATATATATATATGTATATATTAGCAGTGGCCTGGAAAATTAATGAATGAATTAATGTCATGCTCAGTGAGAATAAACTCCGGCATATGTTAGGAATATTCCCTTCATTAATGTCAACACAAAAATATATATATGTGAATAATTTTCTTCTTAATTAATTTGCATGTACATAAAAAAAAAAAAAAAAATTAATTTGCATACCCTACTATATATATATGTGTGTAAGTATTTTACGATAAAAGTATGCTCTGAAAACTATATATATATATATATATATATATATATTTTTTTTTTTTTTGGTTTTCAGGACATAGGCAAATATATTTATAAGTTCAACTACTTTTATAAGTGAGCTTGATTTTTTCTTTTTCTTTTCTTTTTTTTTTTTAAAAAAAGAAAATTTCTTTAGAAATTAGAAATTGTTTGTTGAATATATATATATATATATACGCTAAGGAAAATTGGAAATTAATGAAATTAACATTTGATGAATATTGGTTCAAGAATTTTAGAAGAGAACATTAATGTCATCAAAGTTTTTTTTTTTTTTTAAATAAAACTCTTCAATAATTAATCAAACAAGCTTGTGTGCATCATTTGGATATATATATAAAAATATATATATATATATATATTTTTTTTCAAAGTAAAATTTTTTTGAATATAATATATATATTTAAAAAAATCTAAATTAAAATTTGTGTTATTAAATATTAAAAATATAATTAATATATGTCTAAATTTACATTTTAAATAACTAAAGAAAAAAATTTAAGGAAAATTTTAAGAAAATGATGTTTTCTCACTCTCTCTCTTTTCTTTTTTTTAAAAGAATTAAAAGAGAAGTGTTTATCCAATAAGGATAAAACTCAACTACATGCAGCAAATATATATATATATATTTTTATTTTTTTAAAGTCTTTATTATAATTATTGGCGAGTGAAATTAAATATTCAGGAGGGCAACCATTAAAACACGTCAAACCGTTAACCCTTTTGGAGACATGAATAGCCAATCCCGTCATCTTCGACGCCAAACTTTCCATTTTATATATATATATATATAATCTGTACTTAAAAACGTATTTACTCTATATTTTTTATTGGGATTTTTTGTGAAGGAAGAAACCCCATTTCCTAATGCTGCAACTCGACTCCAAAAGCTGTGTACTTGCAATTGGAAACTAGCGATACCAGAAGTTATAAATTTAAAAGAAACAGAAAAAAAAAAAAAAAAAGAAGCTTCACCAAGATGCAAATTTAAAAATGTTTACTTAATAGAACAATTTTACGTATGATATAGGAAACAATATATTCATGAGAGTGCAATCGAAAAGCGTTTTGTCAATCTCTCACAAGATTACGAGATTATCAATTTGACACTTGAGCGCTGACTGGTAAGCTAGGGAGAGACTTTCACTTGTAGAGTTAGACTTTCTCATAAAAATAATATGAATTAATCTAATTTCAACAAAAAAATTGCTCAAATTGAATATGAATGAATTGAAATTTTAACAAAAACTGCCTATATATTTTTTAGAAAAAAATTTAGCCTTTCAAATTCAAATAGTAAAAATTTTAGATTTCTTTTTAAAAATTGAGAAAATTCTAATTAGAAATATATATTTTTCTAAAAAAAAAAAAAATCAAATAATATTTTGACATCTCAATCACTTCCAACTGGAAATAATATTTCTTCAATTTGCTTGCACGATCGCAACAGGTTGAATTTATTTATCTGAAAGTAATATTCAACTCTCCTTTTTTTTTTCCTTTTAAAAAAAATTATACAAAATCAAAGAAAATAATAATATTTTTTAAAATAGTCTTATATGAGTTGGTCACAATCAAATAGTAAATAATTTCACTAATGATAATTATTTTTTTTCTTATAAAGAAAGTATGATTTAGTTGGTTGTCGTCTCAAATTTATTTATAATTTAAGAAATAATGAATTTGAGACATATTCTAAATGAAATATCTATAAAATAAAAAAAAAACATTAGAGCCTAATTTAAATTTACTTAAATTTGGTGGAGCGATAGGGCTCATCCTCCCTTAACCAATGATCCAGGTTTCAAATCCTGGTTTTGGTATGAAAAAATGTTAAATTCTTTGGCCAATTGTCTCACCCAATGAGGTGCCTAAAAATCAGCGACGGGATTAGTAGCGCGTAGAATTGAGAAGAAGACTCCTCCAATGACGGGACCCACCCAGACACGCGTGAGATAAAAAAAAAAAAAAAAAAAAACTTAAATTTTGGTACCTTTTCTTCATGATTGGGCTGGTTTTCTTCTTCCAAAATTTAAGTAGGCCTACAAAACAATTTCCAGATTCGTTGAAACACACCATTAGGTATTCAAGCCCGGTGATAATTTTATGGACTTAAAAAGGTGATCCAATATAGTTAACATGAAATAAGGTATAAAATCGAAACACTTAGTTGGTTCAAGGAGGAGGTATTTGATTCTCCATATTCGTTATTCGAAATTCGAATTTTGTCCATGGAAAGATAGGTGTAGGGAAGCTTCTCCCAATAGAGAATCCGATGCGGCTTAACTCCGATTTAGTTAAAATTCAAAGTGATTTCCAAAAAAATAGGTATAAAGTCGTCGTAGTAGTCTAATTAACATAATTCTTCTTAATTAAATATATCTAGTTCATAGTTATCCAAAAAATTGGACCCACAGTGACTTTCAAACAAGGAAAAATTAGAAAAGGAAAAAAAAAAGGGTCTAAAATCGATGAAACAAAATTATGCTAGATTGTAATTGTGTTGTAGTATTAAAATTTTACTCTAAATTTCTTAAGAGTTAATTAAGATACCGAGTTACTTAAAAGTAGTGAATAATTCTTTGGTTATAATATATATACACATATATTGAGGGGAAAAATAAAACAGAGCTTCCAAAATTCCACGTCAAAATACATTTCATACAATGGACAAAAACTATTTCAATTCCTTTTTTTGCTAGGATACAAAAAAAAAAAAAAAAAAAAAAAAATTCAACTTACTTCTTCCTAGTACCACCAACATGACCAAATTTCATCACAGTAAAGACATCCCAGACAGAAGTATATATATATATAACACCAAATCATATATATGTATGTATGTATGTATGTATGTATATATGTGTGTGGTGACTTCAAAAATTGAACTTTTAAGCTAGAATTACACCGGAGCTGTCCTGTTAGAACCTCCTGCTGCTACTGCATCTGATTCATCTATATTCTCGCCGGATAATTCTTCCAGGGATTTTCCCTTAGGCTCCGGGACTAAGAAAGTAAACAACATCCCCAATGCATTAACACAACCAAGAACAATCAAAGAATTCTTTATCCCAATACCAGGTGGATATCCAGCATCAGTTTTTCCGGGATCTTGATTTTGTGCAGCATACAAGAACCCAAATGCCCCAACAATAGCCCCAGCTTTTCCAGCTGCTGCAGATATTCCATGGCACGTTGACCTCAACCTAGCCGGGAAAATTTCAGCTGGCACGACAAAAGTTGTCGCATTAGGACCAAAATTAGCAAAGAAAAACGTTAATGAATACATGACAACAAATCCAATCCTATTGTCTTTCAATGTCCAGTGATGGTACGGAATAGCCAGAGCAAACATGAAGACCGTCATGAAGAAAAATCCCATCATTTGAATTGCAAATCTTCCAATTATGTCAATGAAAAGTACTGTAAACCAGTATCCAGGGACAGTACTGCAAAGAGCAATCAATGTCTGTGCCTTTGCAATTCGAAAAACTTCATGAACTGCATTCATTGTTTGTGCTGGTGGAATCCATCCAATCGCTACAAAAACATCCTTTTGGAACAGATTTTGGCTGTAAAATGCTATGTCAAGTAAAAACCAGGTTGAAGTTGTGCCCAACAAGTGAAGTCCATGTCTACGAAGAAATTCTTTAGAGAATAAACCAAAAGTGTTGGATTGTCTTTCGACAATTTTCCCTACTTTTTCCTCTTCAGGATCAATCTCGACTTGTAACACCTGAGCCATATCTTGTGCTGCCTTTTTGGCATCCTTCGCTACGAGGGCAGTGTAACGAGCAGTTTCGGGCATTTTCATGCGCCAGTAGTATGTAAGAGCAGCTGGGAAAGCACCGAACATTAAAATGATTCGCCAAATGTAGTCAGCTTGGGGCACTGTTGAGCCTTTGGGATCTTGTTCGTACGTTGGAGCATTGAAGGCGTGATCGAAAGAAGCAGACACTATAAGTGCTACAATTCCACTTGTTAATATACCAAATCCTTGCATTGCAAATACTGCTGAAATGAATGAGCCACGAGTCTTTTTGTTGGCATATTCGGACATAATTGTTGCACTGAGTGGGTAATCACCTGTATTTGTATGCATTATTTAACAAAATTAGTAATTCTGATCAATAATTTTTTATAGAGAATATGATATATATATATATATATTAAATCCAGTCAAATGTCATATATTTTAAAAGTTTAAACTCATAAAAATCTATTAAATTTTCATAAGAAAACCTCAATTTATAAATAATAATTAACAATTGGGGTAAAGATAGAAGTCGAATCCAGGGTATTTATGTTAAATCGAGTTAAATTATCATATTGTCTAAAAGTTTAAACTAATAAAAAAGAGTTGTCTTCTTAACACATCTACTCATATGTAAGACACAAACGTTCATAATAAGACTCTAACACGTGAATAATAATCAAGAAATGAGATAAAGATAGAAGTCGAACTTTAGACTTCTCGCTCTAATATCATGTTAAATTATCATATTATCTAAAAGTTTAAACTAATAAAGAAGAGTTATCCTCTTAACACACCTCACATATGGGACAACACAAACTTCCATAATAAGACATCAACATATGTACAATAATTAACAAATGGGACAAAGATAGAAGTATAACTTAAAGTTTTTTTTAATTTTAATAAAGATTAAATTGTTATACATTTTAAAAAGGTTAAATTAATATAAATAGAGGTTAAATCATTCTTTCGCATGTGAGAGGACGACTTTAAAACGTACACAATAATCAACAAATGAAATAAAAACTTTAAAAATATCACAAGTTCTAAAAGCAGAAAATAAAAGTTTTATGTGTTATTCTTGTTTACCTCCAATGCCAAATCCAAGCCAGAACCTGAAGAAGCAAAGAGTAGCAATGACACCTTTTGCACTGCTTCCAAAGGAAAGTCCCGAGGCAAGGGAACATACAACCATGAGGACTAATGTCACACCATAGACTCTTTTTCGTCCCATTTTATCACCAAGCCAGCCGAAGAACAGTTGGCCGGCCAAAGTACCAACGAGGGCAACACCGGTGACAGCCGCTGAGGCAGCCGGAGGTAAGTTTCCGGGCTTTTTCGCACCCTCGTGATAGTAGTATATACGTCCCAATAACTTAGTGCAAAGTGAAATACTGAAGAGATCATATGCATCAGTGAAAAAACCCATTCCAGCAATCACAATTGCTGTGAAATGGTAGAGCTGTGTTTTGGCTACATCAAGTGCATTCAGCACTTCCAGTTGCTGTTGAGGCATCTTTTCTTAATTCCTTCCTTGCCGGCACTCCGATTCAATTCCCTGCATTAGTTCATATATCAGAATCCTCCGGCAGGGCATGATTCAAAACAGGACAGAACAAATACAACATGATGGAGAAACGGAAAAATAATAATAATAGTAATAAAGTCATTTTCTTTGAAAATTAGAGTTCCATTTTATATCTAAGAAGTGTTAAATCGAATTAAACTATCACCGGAAAACAATAAGAGATATTCGAATTAAAGACTTTCACTTTGATACTTATGTTAAATCCTTTTTTTCAAAGAAAGATTAGATTTATCTCGAGAAAACTGGTTAGGACTAATTCAAGAACAAAACTTTTTTCTGCCATAAGCCACTAGTAGGTTCAGTCAACCTAAGTAAACTCTAAAAGATTCAGCAAACACAGTTTCAGTATCCTTAATTACCACATTACATTTGTCAAATCTCCATAACTTCCCTTGTCAAAAGAAACTAAAGAAATCAAAACCCTTTCCTCCTCCCCATATGTTAATCAAACTGAAAACAGAACATGATTAATACATACATATATATATATATATATATATATGCATAGAACTGAAAAGAAAATGAAACCATGTTAGTTACAAGAAGGGGGCAGGAGAGGAAGAAAAAATAAAAAAGTACGTACCTGAAACCAAGAAAACTGGAAACAGGAAAAATGAGAAAATGAAACACAAAGCGTGAATGTCCGCAAACAGCAAGATTCGGGTGGGTATTTAAGGATAAAAATCTGAGGCATTATCAAAATTTAAACAGCTAGCAAGGAAGGATTATTATGCGGTATATTAAGGTATATACCTTTTTAGACAGTGGGGTGGTCAACGGTTCTTACAACCTTGCTTGCTTTCATCTTCCTTGTGAATTCTTTCCATGTTTATATAAACTTCCTATTCTAATTTTATTTCTTCTTAAAATAATATATATATATATATATATATGTATCGCATTAAAAGCTGTTGAATTGCTTTTGTAGAAAGCTTGTGACAGATAAGGATGGATAATTATGAATTCTGATTTTTTCAAATATTCATTTGATCTTCCCAATATTTGCTTTAATATTTTGATTTTAGTACTCCCTCAATGTATTTCTAATTATAAAAAAATAAGAAAATATGTATATATAAACATAAGTGAGACGATTAGGTATACTTTCTTGACTTTTGGACTGGAATTATTCATATTTTATATTAATTAATATTATAACAAAAATAAATATCTTAATATTTTGACAGAGAAAAAAAAAAAAAAGTCTAATCGTATATATATTACATGCATATATTTGTATTGAAAAATTAAGGCAAATGACAACGTGCTGCTACTTTATTGGTCAACTATATATCATGAAATATATTTTTTGGGTCAACCCTATGTATTGTCCAAAATTCTTACTATTTAACCCAGGAGCTTAGGAAAAGTTGATAAACGGATTCCTAATATTTCTTCTCGGGGCGGATGATCGAGGTTTTGAATCCTCCGAGGTGGTTAGCGCCACGTTAAAATGCTCTGGGTCAGGCCCTCACCATCGAGTAAGAGTTGGACTCTGCGAGCGCACCCCAAACCGTATCCGAATTAGTCGACCCGTGTGGGTTCGGATACCGGATGCTTAAGAAAAAAAAAAAAAAATCTTACTATTTTCAATTTTTTACTCAACATAAACATTTTTATAAAACTAATATATCATTTATTATTATATTTTTCAATTATAAATTAATATTTTAAGTAAAAAAGACAATTGTATTTTAATATTTATTATATATATAGAAAATCTATGAGAGGAAAAATAAAATAAAATTAAGAGTCATTGGACTTCCCCCAAATACTAACTAGAATCAACAATTTAGTAAACTAAAAAATTTCCTAAGTCAAAATATGCTTCTCTGCACTATTTAATTAAATTATTAACCAACAATACAAGAAACCATCTTACTTGGCATTCTTAAATTATTTTTTTAATTTCATTATAATTATCTTTTTTAGTTCTATAATAAATTAATTTATTAGAATTATATTTTCATAAAATAAATTAAATATATCATTATTGTTAATTTATACATAATTATACCAAATAATTAAGTGGGATAAACACGTGAAATGTATACTTCCTAATAATAATTCTCCATATTTTTCAGCAATTGAGGCTATAATGGGAGAAAAGATAACAAAAAGGCTGAATTTTTACTTTATAGATTTAAAGACTTTTTTTTTTTTTTTTTTTTTTTAATAAAAAATGGAAAAAATTATTACTTTTCTCAAGATTTTCTAAAATGATTGAGTATATAACCTGTGGATTTTGGGGGGTATTCATGAAAAGTTGATCAGCAGACAAAGGAAAATCTAAAGCAATATTCTTTTAGATGCTTCACACGAGAACTATCATGTCTTTCCTAACTAACTACAAGTTCATGAACCCTAATATCCAAATATCTTTTTTTTTTTTTTTATGATAATAAGTGTATTTTAGCACTTGAAATGAGATGTTCAAATCTCTTCTTTGGCGGATAGAAAAAGTAATAAATACTTTAATTGGTTTGACTTCTCTTACTTAAATATCTCACATGACTTGTTAAGTGAGATGTGTTCCGAGTTCAACTCACGTCAGGACTGGATTATATCTCAATTTCAGCTTTTAGCGGTATTGGGAGGAGACTTCTTGATCTATCGATGAAGATACTAGATCACCAAAAAAAAACCCTTTTTTATGTGATAAATTTGTTATCATTTGAATTGCGTATACTTATCAAAATCATGAGTTTATGTTTAAGGAAATTTGCATAATCATAACATACTAATATTATAAACATTATTATACGAAAATGTACTGAATATTATTCAATTTAAATATCATAATCTCATTAATGAAATACCAATCAAACATTTACAAATTGATCACATATACTTTACTCATATACAGAATAATTCGAAGTCTTCCAACAACGTCCAAATGGAACTATTTTATATTTATTATAGTCAAAAACTTATTTAGCCTTTCTTATATTATATATATATAGTTAAACATCAATTATATCTATAGTGAACAAAACCAAACAACCTTCTCTAGTAGCAATCTTGGGGACAAAACAATTGATTGATGTAATTAGTTTATGGAAATTTCATGTCAATGTGAATCAGATGACCATTTTCCAATGAAGAACCTATAAGGGGCTCCCCTCGAGTCTTCCTTGTAGGAAATTCACTTGCAACTCAATTTGGTAGTGACGTTAATTAATCTAATGTGATATATATACATATATATATATATATATATATATGTGTGTGTGTGTGTGTGTGTTATGTATGTATTGGTGTCCCAATGATTGTGACCATTTGTTTTCCATTCTCAAGACGGCAAAGGATAAGTATTGTAGGAAGTTGTCCAGAAATTTGTGAAGACGTACGTACTACTCACAACAAACCATAAAGTACAAATTTGTTATCTTTGTAATCTTTTTATTCTTCTTCTTTTTTTTTCCCTTAAGAAATTGTTATCATTTTATTATTATTACATTATCATTTATACAAACATTTAAAAAATTCTTTTTTATCAAGTGCTTATTTAAATAAAACAAAATTTTATTCACAAAAAAGAAAAAAAAAATCAATGAAAGATGTGCGAAGTGGGTTGTTTCACTAGTTAGGGTTGATGTGGCTTTTGTGACATCCTTATCCAAGTTGGTTAGGTGACAAAGCAAGTTGAAGTACAAATCACCTTTAGGATCGTAATTAATGGTACATTGCATTAAATGTCCTTTACAAGGTGGTTGTCAAAGTACTAGTCGTAGCATCCTCATGATGAGCCAACAATTTAATAAATATTTTATAGGTGTTCCACTCCAATATGGTAAGTCGAGTATATCTAGTATATCCTTCCTTCTTAACGGATTCATTATGCATGAATTCATCATTCTAACAAAAACTTAGAGAAAGAAGAGTAAATTCTTTCAAACTTAGGTGCTCTAAAATTCTCTATTCTCATTAACCGACTTGACCATTCGATGGGTCAAAAACGAAGAAAAATTCCCTAATTACGTGGCTTGTCTTGCAGGTAAATCGCGATACAACTCAACCTCAACCCACAGTCAACTTTCCAATCCCACGTGGATCTCAAAGAGATTTTACCCTCATTAATCAAGTACTTCAATATATATAATATATATATAGTAATTATGAAATTGCCTTTTTTGCTATATTCCACTAACATGTTTTTGGTTCAAAACAAAATATAGTATTTTAATTTTATATGAAGAATAAAAGAATTATTCGATTACATAAATATAAGTTATTATATATTATGGAATTGCCATTTGCGACGTGAATGTAAAAGGAAAAGGAATTGTAAACTTTTCGGAAAACAAACAATTAATTATTAAAGAATCCAAACACAACGGACCAAATCACATGTCTTTTCCATGTCCAAAACCGCGTTATCCCTACTTTACATTACTTACAAAATAAATAAATAAATAAATAAAACAATTGTTTCACGCGTTATATTTTTTAAAATAATTATTTTATTGATAAATTGTATTTTTCAATAATTAATTTCCCTTTTCGGATGTTAGAAATTGACTTCTAGAATATCTAAAATGGCATTATATACATTTCTTCCAATTAAAATTAATTAAAATTTTGTTTCATATTATTAATAACACAAAAAAAAAATAATCATTTTAATTCATATATTATTTTTATTTAAATAAATAATTTTATTTTAGTCTCTATTTTATTTTTAATTATTAAAAATAATCTGACATTAAATTTTGTCAATTTTTAAATATTAAAGTTCACATAATGATGAGAAAGACCCTTTTCTTTAATTAAAAATAAAATTAAGACTTAATAATAGAAAAAAAATAAAAAAACTTATTTGTCTAAATAAAAATAATATAAAATAATATAAAATTTTTTTAAAAAAAATACCAATTTTTCTAACATAAAATAAATTAAAGATTGTTTTTTTTTTTTTCTCTAAGGGCAGGAAATATTATGCATGAATACCAAACACCTCTATACCAAATTCATATCCAAACTAATTTCTGTTTGAGTCAAATTGATCATTTACGGAAAAAAGCTTTGACTTCAAATTTTAAACAAAACTATACCCAGTGGTTTGGGGAGTTAGCAGGGGGACTCCTAATACTTCTCCTCGGGGCGGATGGTCGCGGTTTTTGAATCCCCGAGGTAGTTAGCGCCACGTTAAAAGGTCTGGGGGTGGCCCCCCCCCGAGAGAATTAGACTCTGAGCGCACCCTGGCCCGAACCGAATCCGATTAGTCGACCTCGTGTAGGTTCGGATACCGGATGCTTAAGCAAAACAAAATTTTAAACAAAACTGCATACCAACTCACTTGCGTCTTAGATTAAATTAATAAAATTTTAACACTAAGAAAAATAGATCAATTATTTAATAAAAATAAATCTAAAAAAAAAAAAAAAAAAAAATCACCTAGGACAAAAATCCTCTACTATGAGATCCCAATTAATACAAGTTCCAAGTTCCCCATTCCACACCACACCACAAAGACAAAAAAAGGAACCTTACTCTACAACATTATACAAGCAAATTAATCCAACCAACTCTCAAAAAGATCAGCAACTTTTGATATATATATATATAGATATATATATATAGAATAATAAAACGGAGGGATGTTATTTATTACAGCTTCCCAGTTAGCATTTCACTGCAACAATATTTTCAGTATTCCTTCCCCTACCATACCATACCATACCATCTCCAGTCTATGAATGTTTGTCACAAGTCATTCGTTTCTAGAAACTTCCTCTGTCATCTCGGCGAGGAAAAGACTTTCCTACTACTGTAAAATGTATTTGCCAACATGAATCATGTCATCCTACTCTACCAAGAAATGACTGCAAAACAAACAATGAAAACCAAAACAAAATCAGAGTCTTGAATTTCTGGAAACAATGCCCGGATATAGCAGATTTCCGGCATACCAGAGCAAAATTGTACCTTTGTTTTTGCAGGGGGTGTTCCTGTTTTAACTGTAGTAGTGCTCCCAAAACCAAATTTTGGTTTCTTCTCTGCTGGCTTTAGTATTTGGAAAGAGCACATTAAAGTCTCGTCCACGCTCATCATGGCACCAGCATTGTCAAATTCTCCACAATAGTTAGGGGCAGAAAATATTGTTACCAGCTGTCTATCAGCGAAAAATTCATATCCATCTTCCACAACCTGGACCAAACAAAACAATCATTTAGAAAAGAAAGCATTGAGATTCAGACTTTCTATGGAAACAGTGATATATTCAACTCAAATCAAACCTGATGGGCGCGGCAAATAAGATCAAGATCTTGCTTTTGAAGAAATTCAGTCACTTTGTCAGGGCCAAAGGTGTATGAAACTCCCCTGTCATTCATTCCCCACCCTTTAACATCTTTACTTGGATCTGACCACAGCAAATCACAGAGTAAGCCAGTTTCCGGTACATCAACTGGACGTGGAAGGTTCCTTATTTGATCCAAATTATGTAAGTCAGGAGAAAGTCCTCCATGCATGCACAATATCTTTTCATCGACCAAAGCAGCTACAGGCAGGCAGTTAAAACAATCTGTAAAAATTTTCCATAATCTGACATTAAATCTCCGTTTACACTCATCATAGAATCCATAGATACGGTTAACAGAAGCGCATTCATGGTTGCCTCTGAGAAGGAAGAAGTTTTCAGGATACTTGATTTTGTATGCCAGTAGAAGACATATTGTTTCAAGACTTTGCTTTCCACGATCTACATAGTCCCCTAAGAATAAGTAATTGGATTTTGGAGGGAGTCCACCATATTCAAAAAGCCTTAGAAGATCAGAATACTGGCCATGAATATCACCTGGCGAAATGTTTCATAGAACAGGAAAAATGATTAAAAATTGTATGAAAGAAATAATAAAACAATTTAGTAACTTCTGCATACTGGATCTGATGTTAAGAACTACTAAAGACAAAACTGTGTGCAAATAAATCTGTTTGCCCAATGCCACTATAAAGTTTGTCATGATTTTGGACAATATACAAATCATATCCCGACACAATATATATTGTTCTTTTTCTGATTTTTAAGTATTTGTAAGCATTCCATGTTTAGCATGCATAGCTTCAATAATAAAAGATAGTGATCACAAGATGAGCAATCAACATGGAAATACATGAAGCACTATCACCCAAAAAGAAAACAATAGCCATTGAAAGGTGAGAATTATTCTTGCAGCACTATGTGCAAACAGAGATGGGCAACATTTTCCAAAGTAAGCCCCAAGCCACTTAAATTAAATCATATTTCTGCTAATCCTTACAAAACATTGAGTAACTATATACATGACAGGAAATAAAAGATTGAAAGTTGCTATACATAGTAACAAAGAAAAGAAACAGAACAGCTATCTGTTATTGTTGCAGATAGAAGAACTCAAAAAACTCCGAACCACATAATAATCACAGAATTGACAGCAATAGTTTCACTCAAATACACATTCAAAAGACAATTGATAAAGATATCCGATATTTTATCATGGGCTGGTTGGTAACCTCATCAAAAGCTTGAGTGATACTGAATATGAACAAGAACGAGACAATCAAGGCAATGAAGCAACTGAAGAAAAAGAAAACACACACAGATGAATTCAAATATGAATCCTCATGATGTAGGATAAGGTCACAAATAAAGTGGACGGTTCACTCAATATCTTGTCTAAGTTTGATAAGTTCATGATTTCAATCCAGAATTACATAACCCACCAATCTATGTGAGTTTCCACCTACCAAACTAGGTACAACATTTCGTTTTAGTTGAAACTTGTAGGTTGGATATGTGTAAAAACATGATTGCAATAGACTTTTTTCAACTCAGATGCCATGTTGATACAATGTTTGTTTAGTCACTCCAGCCTTTATGGAAAAGGCTCAAACATAATTATCACTTACGCTTGATGCGTGTCATTTTGGGAGCATTAATTATCAACTGATATCAAACAGTAAAATATAGGGCATAATGTATGAACACACCCCCGTAGGTGTTGCTACTACATAGTTATATTTAAATAAATATCATATGAACTGGAGTAATTTAAACATCAGGTATGCACCATTGTGAACAGGAGAAAGCCCTTAAATAGAACAAGAGAAATAAATCAGGGGAAGCCATTATAGTATTTTGCTTTATCAGCAGCTACATACATGATTATGGTTATGTCACAAACTCGCAAATTACATGTATCAGTATAAAGACAAATAATAAAAACTGGCAATGTGGTTACTAAAGTTGCCACCATGCAACACATGTTGATACAAACATTAGCTTCATAAACTTCAGTATATCGCACATTCAAACACATTTACTACTGCAAACTTGCAAACTTCCAATTGAAGATTTGTGAAAAAAATGATGAAGGATTATCGTCCAATCAACTCAACTAACACACACAAAAGAATTCACCTAGGCTTATCAGTTTCATACTACATTCAGAGATCAAGAAGTATGCATCTTTTCAACACATGTATTCATCTAATGATCTGATCAAGTAAATCCCAACAACCATTTCAGACATACAACAATGAAAAACAAATCTATATTGACTCTTTTTCATTTGCTTTAAATAAACAAAAACTTGGGATTTTCTTCAATGAAGAACCATTTGCTACATTAATGATTGCCTCTCATATTAAAATGAAATGCTTGAAATATAATCTCCATAATAAAAAGCCATTGAAACTTACTATTCAACATCTCAAAAATGCAAACACAGGGATAATGAGTTCAGTCCACGTGAAGAAAACCCCCCCAAGGAGGGACATATAATAAATAGCAGGGCTTGGGGATGCCAACTAACTTCTCCAAAATATCAAGAATCATTAAGACCCACTAGAACACCCATTAGTAAAAGAAAGCCAGGAATTACTCCCTGTTGGGATTCTACCTCAAGTCAATCACATGGTAGAATCAAAAATTACTCAGAACCCAGTTAAATTAACTGATTTAAAACAAAATTCCAGCTCCAAGAATATCAAAACCCAAAGGGAACAAAAGAAAACCAATGGAAAAGGGGAAAAAAAATGCAAGTAAACCCAAGAAAAAAATAAAAAGAGAGAAAAGGAAAAGGATGGACATGAAACAGAGCCATACCACAGATCTTGATGGGAGCCTCCAGCTCAAGAAGATTGGGCTGTTCCAAGAAAATTTCTTTAGACTTCAAACAAAGCTGTCTGATCTCTGACTCAGAAAGCTGCACCTGTTTACCAGGTCTACCTCTAACCTCAAGCAAACGGTTGATTATACCATCAAGTGCCAAAGAATTCATTTTTCTTCCCTACTAAAACTACAAATTATTTTTCTTTACAAAAATCTTCCACACACACGTACACACAAATAAAAGGTACACGCAACCAGATACAAACTTCAATTACAGAAAAGTTGACCAGAAGAATAATACATCAAGATTGATCATTTTGAATTTGATCAAAGAAAGAAAGAAAGAAAAAAAGTAGCTGGGAATAAAGTTAGTGGATTGTGGTGGAGTTGTAATCTAATAATAAGCATTTGAAGGAAAACCAAACAAAAGGGAAGAGGAAAAAAAGATCGAATTTTTTTGAATTAAAAGAAGAGCATATAAGCATATATGGATAGCAAATATTTTTGCTTTTGGAAAATGACCAAATGAGACAAGGGGTTGATGGAAGAATTACGGGCTCTTCCCTTTATTGTGAAGATCATTCATTCGTGTCTGTCTTATGTCTAATGTAGACTCTTTTTTGTGTGTGTTTTATGCGTATATGTGTCAGATGAATGGAAAAACCAAAGCAAATTGAGAGAAGAGAGAGAAAGAAAGGAAGGAAGGTAGTGGTGGGAGCTGCCAGGCTTTTGAGAGCGACTAATATATACATAATATATACTTCCAAAATGGAAGCCGTAGTAAAGAATCAAGAGATTTTTCAAGCTGAAGAGTTGTCTTTCATAGTAATCCATCCCTTCCAAGATTTTTTTTTTTTTTTTTTTTTGTGTAAATTTATTTTTTAATTATTTTAATTAGACATATAATATATTTTATATAATTTGTCCTGTATCCATAGCTACTGTTGGACGAATTAAATTGAAATCAAGTCGCATTGGACTTGTATAGGGGAAGCTCTCCCTAAATATGAAGAGAAGTTTTCCTTACACTTGTTTCTTTTTAGGGAAAGATTAAACTTGAGACATTGCATATGGAAAATTAAGCTCCTTCCATGTATTGGTTTTATATATGTATATATATTTATTGAATAAGTTTGAGTTAAAAGAATTTAAAAATAAAGAATACCAATTGCACCTTGATCATTTAATATTATATTAAAATATATATATATATATATATATAACAATAAACCTTAACTTTTTAATCGAAAAATAATAATAATAATAATCTCTAAAGCTACAAGTAGAAGGAATAATTGTCAACTAGATGTACAATATTTAATGCTAATATTAATTTATTTTTACATAGTATTTTCTTGCTCTCCTCACTTAGAATTTTTCTTCTCTTCTCACTTAACCCTAAACGCAACCAAAACTTATCTTTGAAATTATCAATTTATTGATACTAAAACTTTAAATAATATTTATTTTCTTTCATTGAAGAAATTGTGAAAATGAATATTTATATTTATAACTAAGCAAAACTGTATATAAATTCTTAACAAAATTAATCGATGGTCTTAAACCTTTACACAATTCTTTTACTAAGTCAAGTGACAAATGAATGAGTTCTTTTCTCGACCTCCAAATAACTCAAAAACAATATATAAAAGAAAATCCTAAAAGAAAAGAAAGAAAAAAGGATTGATGCCTGCCATCAAGATCTTGATGAGAGAGCATGAAGTGCTTGTAGTTTTGAGTGAACATCATAGAAAATGGCTCTCTTCTGTCACATTCTAGTCTTGAGTGGTTTTCCCATTTACATTATTATTAATTTTCCTTTATTCCCTATAATTTTATTCAAGAAAAAATAATGACCTCAAATATATACATACATACATATATATAAAAGAACATGAAGATCCAACCTAGGATAGGTATTTGTATAACCTACGAAGTCAGAGGTTGATGATGTCCAGATTATTATCTATCATAAAGAAAGTTCTAAGGTACATCTACCATCTCCATGCTTCAAGTTGACTCCACATGTGTGTATTTATATATATATATAATATATTCTCTTTTTTATTCCTACAAACCTTTTCAAATAATTTAAAAAAGAATAAAAAAATCATGATGATGATGATCAGATTTTGGCCTTAGGTAGATTCCCAAGCTTTCTCACAAGTTGTCTGTTAAAAAGAAGAAGAAGAAGAAGAAATTCTTTGCTTTGATGGTTGGTTTCCAACTATTGGAAAAAAAAAAAAAAAAAAAAAAAAAAAAAGAAAACAAAAGGGATAATATATAATTGACAAAAATGCTTTACCAAAAGAATCTTTAATAAAATGTTGCCTACCAATCAAGGCATCCCATCTAGGTTCCTTTTTTTTTTCTCTAAAAAAAAAAAAAAGAAAAAAATTTCTAAATAAAAAAATGCTTCTCTTGAAGAGGGATATATATATATATATATATATAACACATTTGAATTCAGAAGCTTGAGGTTTGTTCCAAACCACCAATTATAAAGAAATATAATGAATATATATATATTATTTGTTTTAAAAAATGAGGTATTTTTATTTCTATCGTGTCATGGACTCATAACTTCTCGGTTATAAGTGAGGTAGTTACCAACTAACCTAACCATTAAAAAGAGATAATTGATCATAAAAAATTTAATTTTATATAAATTTAATTAATTTAATAATTAAAACATAATTTTTGATATTTATGAGTTAATAAATAAAGATCTATCTTACTAAATAGATCTTAATTTTTTTAATTAAAAAAAATTAAAAAAATTTACTTAGTTAAAATATATATATAATATTATTTTAATATTATAATACATTATATATTTTCAGAATTTTATCATCTTTTCTTAAATTGAATTGTGAATTTTTAAATTATAAGTGAAATTAATGAATTATATCTTTAATTTTTATTTTTTCAAAAAATTAAGAGTCAAAATTTGTCAAACTAAAACCTCCACTAATTCGGAAATACCTTAAATATAACTCAATTTGAAGAATTATTTATATATATTTACCCTATTTGGTGTGAAAAAAAACTAGTAAGCGAGTAGGACAGAAATCTTTGAGTCACTATTTTGTTCTGGAAAGAAAGATTCTTGAGCTCAGATGGGTAGCAGGAGTGGCAATGATTTTAAGTACAGAAACCCATGTCTGACAATGCATCAGCCATGGGCTTCTTTGCTTGTTCATGGTATCAAGCGCGTCGAAGGAAGATCTTGGCCTGCCCCTATAAGAGGTACTTCAAATCGATCCTTGTTATCTTATAAATTATATTTATATATATATTCCATGTTTCTTTGATTAGGGATTCCTGAAAAATTGAATTTTTCATAATTTTATTTGGATTTTTGAAGTTAGACAGATTGTTTCTTTTTCCCCCTTTTCTTTGACCAGGTTTGTGATTTTTTTTTTTTTTTGATGATTATGTATTGTTTATATAATAATTCATAATTTATTATATTTCGAAGCTTTTAGTTCAGTTTTTGATATGCTTTCCTGATCCCAGACTCCCAGTGTTTGTCATGCTTCCTCTGTAATCTGGTTTATTGTCTGGTAATTTTCCTGAATAATGCCGAGTTTTCTCCTTAATTAGACACTAAATTTGTTTCTCTGAGGCAGAATTGCTTGCTGATATGTGATTGTTTGATGGATTGGACTGTTGAGTCTCTGATAGGAAATTAGGAAACAAAAAATGGCATAATGGATTCAGGTCATGATATAACTTATCAGACAGGGAAGCACTTTGAAAATCTGTTATGATTCTTGTTCATATCTTGGATGGTAACTGAAATAACACTGTAACATGAAGTTGAAACGATTAATAAAGTGCCTTCTTCCATATAACTAATTTATTCTTGTTTGTTATTTTTGATCATCTGTGGCTACTTATCCTTGTGAAGGACGTCTTTGGATTCATGCTGCTAGTAAGATCCCAGAACCTGATACAATCAAAGCAATGGAAGATTTCTACCGGGAAATATATGCAGTGAATGGCATAACAGATATCAAATTCCCAGAGCACTATCCTGTTTCAAGATTACTAGGTTTCATATCCTTCTCATCTATCATTATATCATTTATGATTTCCTTATGGATTTCTCCACCTTTAAAATTGACTCATGGGATTCTTATTAGATTATGCATGTATATGAGTTGGATTGATCTATTGAGCAAACTTTTTATATTCTTTCTGTAAAGTCACTCTTTCAAAGAATCTTTTCTTTTGTCTTATGTTACTGCTTTGTTATTATTGAGTTGAAATGAGAGAGGAAACAAGATCTGTTAATAGAAGCATTCCTCTTCTCTGCTGTCTTTATATATAAAAAAATATATATTTTTTGTATTTTGCATCTGATGTTATGCACAGTTTGTGGGCTGACTTTTGCTTCGGATAATTTTGATATACTCATTATTTCTTGAATCCGGAATTCTTGGATTGACATCCCTTTTTTGAAGGTTATGTAACTCCAAATCCTGATATTATGAATACTTCACCTTTTCACAGGTTGTGTTGAAGTGGTTGGATGCGTTAAACGGGACGAGCTAGTATCCTGGGAGGAGGTTCCTGAAGGGGTGAACACTTTGACATTTAATTTCTCTTACTTTCCACGCATTTTATTTTGACTGTGAGGTCCTGCACTTATTCCGTTTAGTACCGGTTGGTGGTTTTACGTTTGTTAATGTGAACTGTTGTTTTACAGGTCCGACTTGAAGGGCAAACAGACTTTTGCTGGCTTTGTGAGCAACCACAGGTCTCTTTTGTCCATTTGAACTAATCAGCTACTGATTTTTATTTTCTAGACATTCCCAAAAATTTACTGGAAACTTACATCTTCTTGAATATTGCAGAAACTTATAGTCCCCTTTGAGATGCGAGGCTACCAAGGAGTTTACAATTTGGAGCGTAAGGTACATGAACAACTAACTAATGAAGGAATTTCATCTCGTTTTCTTGTTCTTTACAACTTCACTGATGTATATAATATTTCTTCTCTTAACTTTTGCCCTGTTCTTTAACTTTGTACTTCCATAGATATTTGATGCTGCCATTAGAGGTCTTTCCCCTGTTACACCACCATTGCCAGTCAAATTCCCACTTCCAGATCCGCGAGATCGTTTTTCTCTGAAGCCAGGGTCAGTACTTGTCCTTGCACCATCAAATGCCACTGGTGAATCTGTGCCTAAGAAATCAGATAGCCTTAATGCAGCCATTGCCGGTGCACGTGCAGCTGCTACCCAATTCTCAAAGGGAAACAACTTCCAGTCTCAGGCATCTGTAACTGGTAATCCAATTTCCTCAAGAACAAGGAATAAATCAAAGGATGTCATTTGACTTTTCTAGAAGCTCTGGTGTATAGTTAATAACAGTATATGACTAGAATTAATCAATAGTTTGCCTTTGTGTAAATATAGATATTTGGCATGACAAAGACAGCTGACTTGATGGTTTTGGTACAGGTAATAAGACAATTTGGATATTTTTTTGTACGAAGTCAATTTTTGTTATAGTTATAATTTTGCATAATATTCAATGTCACTGGTTCACATCTCTCTCTCTCTACATATATATATATATATATATATATATATATATATATATATATATATATATAAATGAGATATGAAAGTAGAATTATTTCAACCCTTGTCTTGATACAAGTGGAAACTTGTGAATGTTTGGTTCCACTTTTGGTTGTGAATATTCATGTAAGAGTTTGAATCTTAGATCAAACTTTGTGGACACAACTCAGATTGAATTCAGATCAATAGTTTATATTGACTTGAGATATTGGATGATATAGCTAAATATATATAAGATATATATTCGTTTGAGCTGTGTAATTGTAATAATTAAAAATGGACTATACTCTTTTACGTATGTCTGCAGAAATGTTTGATAGCAACCATGGCGATAAGGACTAGAAAATATCAGAAAAGGGATGTATTTTACTTGTGGCTGATGTTCACTCAATCCACCTATAAAACCACCACAAATATCTTAGTTTAGTTCATTCTTCACAGAAAACCTTCCCAATTATTTGATCTCTACAACTAGTTTTCTGAATTCTTTCTTTCTTTCTTCCAAGGTTTTGAGCATTATCAATTAACATGGGTGTCAAAACCTATGCTCAAGACTATGAAACTCCTGTCAATCCTGGTAGGATGTTCCAAGCTTTAGTTATTGATGCAGACTCCATCATACCACAGTTGTTCCCTGACTCTGTCAAGAAGATTGAAAAAGAAGCTGGAAGTATCATCATCACACAGCTCACTAATGGTCAGTGCTATAGTATATATATATAAAGAATACATATATACATATATATCTATTTCTAGTTGGAGTTTTCTTGATAAAGAACTTAAATTTTCTTGATTTAAGCTAATTCAATGGTGTTGCTAATCTCTCTCTTTCTTTGGTATCCCAAAATTAATGGGACAGGTTCCATTATAAAGCACAAGATTGATGCCATTGACACAGAGGGACTCACCTACAAATACACATTACTAGAAGGGGAAATAATAAACGGGAAATGTGATTCGATTACGTACGAGGTGAAATTCCAAGCTTCGGACAATGGAGGATGCATTATCAAGATGAAGGGCGGGTGTTGCACCAGAGGCACTGTTCCATGCGAGGCTGATCTTGATTCAGACAAAGCCTGTTATCTGGGACTTTACAAGGCTGTCGAGACCTATCTTCTCGCAAACCCCATTACTGCAACTGCTTGATGAAGAAGAATGAAATCCGTTTGTATAATTAATGGGAAATCGATTTCCACCGGACATTTTATGTTCTTCATCCACCGGTCTTTGTAAAAAAAAATAAAAAAATTAATAATAGTATGGGAACTGATGAAGTACTACTACTATGATGAAGTAACATAAACTCAAGAAAATATTAAAGCCAAATCAAAGATTATTCATTAAGATATCAACACTAACATAAACTCAAGAAAATACACACGGCACTAGTTTTGATTTTAACATGAAATACCTCTCTAGAACGCTCCAAATGCGAGATTCACCGTTTAGAATGTTTTGTCTTGAATATTCAAATATTCTTTTAGCAACTCTCATTTTCTTCTTGTATTTTCACATTTAATCCTCTTATTTAAATTACTTAAAAGTTTTATTTATATATTAGGTCAAGTGGATCTAATAATAAACCTCTTAAAAATGTTTGAATTTGAATCTTCTATTGGGAAGAATCAAACGAGGTTTATTATTAGGTCCATCTGACCCTAATAGATGAACAAAAACTCTAAGTAACTTTATATGTAAGAGAGATTAAGTGTGAAAATACAATAGAGAAAAGAATTGAGAGTTGCAAAAATATATCAAAATTTCTTCAAATTCGTGCTGCTACCTTCCTTTTGCAAAAATAAAAAGTCTGAGATTAGACAAAAGAGAGAGGAGGAAATTCAAGAGAGCCATTGAAAATTGCTGTACTTTTTTGAAGATTTTATTGGAGTTTTTTCCTGGTAAGATATATATATATATATATATATTTATATAAGAGCCGTATATAATTTTTAAAAAAAAAATGAAAATAGCCGTTGGAGAGAAAAAAAAAAGAGCCGTTGGGCTGTAAAAAAATAAAAAAAGAGCCGTTGGACTGCTAAAAATTAAAATAGCCGTTAGTAACTCCGATTTTGGAAAATCCCTTGGATATTTTGTGTAATATTTTTTTTTATGTTAAATTTGTGTGTATTATTTTTTTATTTAATATTATTATTATTTTTAAATTTTAATTATATATATATTAAAAGTAAAATATGGGCCAGCTCTGTTGAGATAATACTGGGCTTTTTTATTATTGTTGCAGTCGAAGAAGTCTGTATTAGCCCAAACTTTGTAAATTGGCATATTTGGTCCTCAAGTTATGAGAAATAATTAATGAAATTGGTCCTTAATCTAAAATTTTAATTTAATTGATCCTTAAATTTTTTTTAAAAAAATAAATAATCCTTAAATTATAAAATTGTAATAATATAGAATTATTTATTATTTTATCTAAATTTATGTTAAATCAACTATTAATATCAAAATAAAAAATATGTCAAAAGCATTTTTGTCTTTTCAAAGTTAATGATCTTGACCAATCGTTGGTTAGTTCAATAGCGCATGGAGGCTAGCTTGGTAAGGGGAACCACGGTTCGATCCCTCTCAACCGCGATTGAGAGGAGTTTAAAATTGTAATCCCTGGACCCGTTTTGAATCCGGATTAGTTGACACGTGTGAGTTCGGATAAAAAAAAAAAAAGAAGTTAATGATCTTGTTTTTACCTCTTTAGCAGTGCAATGGTACTAAATTAAACATTATTATTATTATTTTTAGTCAAGGAATGGACCATGAAATATATTGCAAAGTTATTAATATATATTATGATACAAACGAATAAATTAATAATATACTCTAAAGTTAAATCATAAATTCTACTAAACCATGGAAACAAAACAATATCCTATATAAGATATCAATAAAAAAAAAATATATCTATACACAATTTTCTTTGAATTTTAAATGTAAATTTATTAATATTAAGATGCCAATAATAAAAAAATACTATACAAACATTGTCTTTTCAATGTTATAATAATTATTTTTTTTAAAATCATAATAGCATTGAAATACCAATCAAAAAAATATAGTGCACATTTGTTCTCAATATTAAATTTTAATCGTAAAATTATTAACATCATCAAGATATGAATAAAAAAATTTATTATTTAATCATAAAGATACAATAGATAAACATATATATATATATATATATATATATATATTCTCATTAAGATATCAATAAAAAAAAAAACACTGTCATTTGTGTCAAATTTTATCCAAAAACTATTAGCAGCATTAAAAAAATAATCTTTTTTATTCATTCGATCAATTACTATCTTTATTTTATATTCATTCTCATTGAAGTGATCATAGGAATCAAATTCAATCTTATTAATAATAATAATAAATTAAACTTTTCATTTTCATTTTCTTTTTTGTTAACCGGTTAATCGGGATAAGTTTAATTTGCAAATTGGAAAATATATACTGTCCTTAGTTAAGATACCAATAGAAAAAAAAAAAAAAAATTAATAGATAAAGAATTTTAATCGAAAAACTTTAACCATTAAAATAATAATACAAAATATTAATACACACATTGTCCTCAGTGTATTGATATATATATTTTTTTTTTTTTTTTAATTTTCTTCTTAACAACGTATTGATAATAGTTTTTCTTACATTAATACGCGAATTATCTCCTCAATGTTAAATTTTAATCAAAAAATTATTAATATATATACGTGTGTGCACATATTGTCCTTTTCTTAAATTTTAAAAGAAACACTATTACCATTATTAAAAATACCGATAAAAAAATATATAAGTACACACATTGTCCTCAATTTTAAATTTTAATGGTAAAACTATTAACTTAATATACTAATAATTTTTTTTTAATAAGTTAGCACACCTCAATTGAATTTCATTCACATATTGTCCTCATTTTTTTTAAAGTCCCCACTAATGCCCTTACAAAGTTTTACAAAGATGCGATGAGACCAATCTTGTTTTAAATTGGGAAAAATGTCATTTTATGGTCAAGAGAAGGTATTGTCTTAGGTCATAAAATTTCAAAACATGGACTTGAAGTGGATAGAGCAAAAATTGAAGTTATTGAAAAACTTCCCCCTCATACTACAGTGAACCATATTAGATTTCATGCTGGATTCTATCGAAGATTTATCAAAGATTTCTCCAAGATAGCAAAGCCGTTGTGTACTCTCTTGGAGAAAGATGTTGTTTTTCAGTTTATCGAAGAATGTTTAAAAGCATTTGAAGGATTAAAGGAGCGATTGATTTCACCTCCAATCATTGTTACACCGGTTTGGACTTCACCTTTTAGCTTATGTGCGACGCAAGCAATTTTGTTGTTGGAGCTGTTTTGGGGTAGATAAGGAACAAAATCTTTCATCCTATCTATTATGCTAGTCGTACTCTAAATGGTGCCCAACTGAATTATACAGTGACTGAAAAAGAATTGTTGGCCATTGTCTTTGTTACTGACAAATTTAGATCTTATTTGTACTAAAGTAATTGGGTTTACGGATCATTCCGCCATTAAGTATCTCATTGTAAAGAAAGATTCAAAGCCAAGGTTAATCGGATGTGTGTTGTTACTTCAAGAGTTTGATATGGAAATTCCGGACAGAAGAGGAATTGGAAATCAAGTGGCAGACCATCTATCTAGACTTGAGCAGAATTTGGAGTCCAATTCAACCTTATTTCCAATTCAAGAATCATTTCCGGATGAACAAGTCCTTAAGGTACAAAATTTACAACCACTTCCTTAATTTGTTGATTTTGCTAACTTTTTGGCAAGTGGTGTTCTTCCTCCCGATCATACAAGGTAGTAGAGGAAGAAGTTCTTTCACGATGTAAAAAGCTATTTTTGGGAGGAACCATACTTGTTCAAACAATGTGTTGACCAAATGATAAGAAGATGCATTGCAAAAAATGAAGTGGCTGAAATTTTATTTCACTATCACAATGCTCCTTATGGTGGACACTTTGGTGGTGCTCGAACTGCAGCTAAGGTGCTACAATCGGGTTTTTATTGGCCTTCACTAATCAAAGATGCTCATGCCTATGTAGCTCAATGTGATCGATGTCAAAGGGTTGGAAATGTATCTAGAAGAAATGAAATGCCTTTGACTAACATTTTGGAGGTAGAGTTATTTGATGCGTAGGGAATAGATTTCATGGGACCCTTTCTCCCTTCTTTTGGAAATTTATACATTCCGGTAGCAGTTGATTATGTTTCTAAATGGATTGAGGCTATTGCATGTCCTACCAATGATTCTAAAGTGGTGCTGAAGTTTTTGCATAAGCACATATTCACTCGTTTCGGAATACCAAGAGCTCTCATAAGTGATGAAGGTACTCATTTTGCGAATAAATGGTTAGAAAGTTTGTTAGCCAAGTACAATGCCAAGCATAAGATAGCTTTACCTTATCATCCTCAAACCAATGGTTAAGCTGAATTATCGAATAGGGAGATAAAGGGTATTCTTGAGAAAGTGGTGAATCCAAATCGAAAGGATTGGTCAAAGAGGTTGGATGAAGGATTGGGCATTAAAGCATTTGAATATGGATTTTAACAGTGCAAGGGATCTAAGGAAATTTCAGTTGAATGAGTTGGATGAATTCAAGTTGTTTTCGTATGAGAATGCTAGAATTTACAAAGTAAGTACCAAACAATGGCATGATAAACATATTAGTCCGAAACAGTTTGAAGAAGGTCGGATGGTGCTGCTTGTTTAATTCCGGACTCAGATTGTTTCCTGGCAAACTGAAGTCGAGATGGTCCGGACCATTTACCATTGCACAAGTTTTCCCTTATGGTATTGTGCTCTTACGAGATAATAATGGTGCAAAGTTTAAAGTTAGTGGTCAACGACTGAAAAATTATTTGGGCGTGGGTAGTGGTGCGTGATAGAGCTTCTATCACGTTCATTGATGCATAATCGAAAAAGGGGAAGTTTTGCTGCTGTCCTTAAATGTTTGATTTTTAGAGCAGCGTGTTTTTAAGCTTAGATTTCATTTCGTTTGTTTTGGTTTTTAAGTGTTTTTGGTGTTTCTTGTTTTATTTTTGAATTATGTTATTTTTGGTTTTATTTATTCTTGGAGTTTGATTGCTGAATTTCCTTTGAATAAATTGGGCTTTGATTTCTGAATCTCTTTGATGGTTTGATCTGTGAGGTGAAGTGTTGATGATATGATGTGTTTGTTGAAGCATGAGCTTTCAAGTTCATAGTCGAGGGAATTGCAGGACAAAATATAAGCCTTGTTGCATTCTGGAAACTTTAAGTCAAGGCAGTAAGTTTCCTATTATTTATTCTTTTGGACTTAGATTATTTTTTTGAATCTTTTTCACTCCTCATTTCCCTCTTGACCCGACACTTCACCTGATTGCAAACCTACTTCCTTCAAACCCTTTGTTCATATTTCTCCACTAACGACCCGTTGGACACCTTATTTATTCTCTATTTCTTTTCCTCTTTCTTTTTTTCCCTTCAATACTCACTTCTTTCAGTTTCTTTACGAGTACTCACTGCACACACTATTACTCAACTGTTGAGCGCATTTTCTAAGTGATTAAGGGACGATTTTGACTACAAAGGGTACAGATTTATTTCAAGTTGCAAGCTTTCAAGTATGTTCCCCAAACTCTTTTCCGATTTTGAGCAAGGGCTTGAGGAATATAGACGGTGGAATGAGTATATTGTATCAATTTTGCTCTCTAAATTGTTGGGTCTGCTTTGCTATGTCTAAATATTGAAATGCATAAATATTAACCATGCTAGATTGCGGGTAATTTTGTGTTATTTCCTCCATTAAACTGCAAGAAATTCTTGGGGGCAATTTCAGTGAATTGAATTTGATTTGCATAGATCAACGTTCTGCTTTTGAACTGCAAAATTTTGTTGGGATCCTTGGATGATAACTGAAAAGTTCATTACGCATGCTGGAAATTCAAATTTGATTTGATTTAATTTCAATTGCACAGCAGTTTCAGTTTGGTTTACAGATTTGTGGTTTGGGGGGAATAATTGTTAAAGAATTGTGATTTTCATTGTATCCAATTCGATTTTGAAACTGAGAATTTTATTGAGGGAAATTCTGCCACACGGTTTGTTTGTTCCCCATTTGTTTTAAGCATTCGAATTTCAATTAATTGCAATTCATATATGTGTGCAACAGTTCGAATTTTTCTGGAAAAATCTGCTAAATTTTGCACTGTAAATTGATTTATTCTTGAATATACCCTAAATTGCAGTGTAATTTAAGTTTGGGGGTGGTGTGCTTATAAGAGATATGCTTTGATTGAGTTGAATTGATTTAGAACTTGACTATTCTCGGGACTTTGATTTGTTTTCAGATGGGGTCATATATGGCATTACAGTTTTAAATGTTCATTTTCATTCTTTTTCACCTGATTTGCAGCTATGCCTCATATTAAGAAGATAGCCCGGAAAGTTGTTTTATTGGAGAAATTTCATACGCTTGAGGTGAAGAGCGATATGAGACTTTATTCCGAAGCAAACCCATTTTACCGGACAAGGGTTTCTCTTTGGGTCCTAAACCACATATGAGTCCCGAAGATGTCCGAGTGACCATTGAGGCCTTACAATGGACTCACTTGCACTCCGAGGCTCAAGTCGGATGAGGATGTTGTTCGAGAATTTTACTCCAACTTATGGCCAACAAATTTATCTAAAGTTTGGGTTCGTGGAAAGAGGGTCTCCCTTTCTTCTTCATCAATTAACCTAATGTTCGGCTTAGTGGATTGTGAAGATGATGAGTATTCTGCTATGTGCACGACCGTGACGGAAGAGTTGTGTGATGAAATGTTACGAGATCTCACAATTGTGGGAACCACTTGGGACAGGTCTAAGACACAAGGCGTTTTGACATGTAAACGACAAAGTTTGACAAATCATGCCAATGTTTGGTTCACTGGTGACATCTTGGGGACTCATATGTGGTTTAGGACCCAAAGAGAAACCCTTGTCCGGTAAAATGGGTTTGCTTCGGAATAAAGTCTCATATCGCTCTTGAGCCTTAGGCGTATGAAATTTCTCCAATAAATGAACTTTTCGGGCTATCTTCTTAATACGAGGCATAGCTGCAAATCGGGTGAAAAAGAATGAATATGAACATTTAAAACTGTAATGCCAAATATGACCCCATCTGAAAACAAATCAAAGTCCCGAGAATAATTTGGTTCTGAATCAATTCAACTTAATCAAAGCATATCTCTTATAAGCACACCACCCCCAAACTTAAATTACACTGCAATTTAGGGAATATTCAAGAATAAATCAATTTACAGTGCAAAATATAGCAGATTTTTCCAGAAAAATTCAGACTGCATGTACACATATATGAATTGCAATTAATTGAAATTCGAATGTTTAAAACAAATGGGGAACAAACAGAACGTGTGGCAGAATTTCCCTCAATAAAATTCTCAGTTTCAAAATCGAATTGGAAACAATGAAATCACAATGCATGCTTCAACAATTATTCCCCCCAAACGTAAACCGCAAATCAAGGTAAACCCAACTGAAATTGCATAGCAGCAGTTGAAATAAAATCAAATTTTCATGAATTTCCAGCATGCATAATGAGCTTTTCAGTTATCATCCAAGGATCCTAACAAAAATTTGCGGTTCAAAAGTGGAACGTTGCTCTATGTAAATCAAATTCAATTCACCTAAATTGCCCCCAAGAATTTCTTGAAGTTTAATGGAGGAAATAACACAAAATTGCCCGCAATCTAGCATGGGTAATATTTATGCACTTCAATATTTAGACATAGCAAAGCAGACCCAACAATTTAGAGAGCAAAATTGATACAATATTCTCATTCCACCGTCTATATTCCTCAAGCCCTTGTTCAAAATCGGAAAAGAATTTGGGGAACATACCCGAAAGCTTGCAACTTGGAACAAATCCGTACCCTTTGTGGTCAAAATCGTCCCTTAATCACTTAGAAAATGCACTCAACAATTGAGTAATAGTGTGTCGGTGAGTGAGTGTAAAGAAACCAAAAGAAGTGGGTATTGAAGGGAAAGAAAGAAAGAGGAAAAGGAATAGAGAATAAATAAGGTGTCTAGCGGGTCGTCGGTGGAGAAATATGAACAAAGGGTTTGAAAAGGAGGGAAGTGGGTTTGCAATCGGGTGAAGTGTCGGGTCAAGAGGGAAATGAGGAGTGAAAAAGATTCAAAAAAATAATCTAAGTCCACAACGTGACATGACAATTGCCCAATATTTTCACAAGGTGAAATCAATATGTCGCGAAATTTGGGTTAGATTTGATTTGGCGTCTATTGGTTAAAAGAAAAAGAATAATTATCCATGGTTTGAGATCCAAATACAGGGTTTGTTTTTTGTAGTGTCAACCATCACTTGTTGAGTTTGAAATTTGCTTATAGGTTAAGAAGCTATGACCAAGCAAATGGGATGAGTATTTTGAAGGGTGAAGAGGTAGTCTCTACGCCAACAAAAGCAAAACGGTTTCAAGCGACATACGGTAGTGGATCTAATAGGGATGGTGACAAGATGCAAAGTTACCAAGGAAAGGGAGGCTCTCGTCTAGGGGAGCTTCGAAGAATCGCGGCAATAGCGGAAAGTTTGATGGTAAGTGTTACAACTTGGGAAGATAGGTCACATGGCAAAAGATTGTTGGGCCAAGAAAAAGCATGTTGAAAGTAATCTGCTACTTCCAATTCTAAAGAGATTTCCGAAGATAGTTGGGATGCCGAAGCGCTGTTCGCTATGGAGGAAGAAGAATTAGCTCTCACAGTAATAACACCAAAATGAATTGACTATCGAATGATTGGATCGTAGACTCGGGTTGCTCAAATCATATGACGGGTGATAAAATGAAGTTGCAAAACCTGTCAGAGTACAATGGAAGTCGGTGGTGGTGGTGACAGTGACAATTCAAGGTTACGGATAGCTCACATTGGTAAGACGACAGTAACACCTAGATATAATTCTAACCATGTGCTACTTCAAGATGTTTATCATGTCTCGGGAATGAAGAAAAATTTGCTATTTGTGGCTCAATTGACATCATCAGGCCACTATGTCTTGTTCGGTCCACATGATGTGAAAGTGTATCGTGATATCAAAATCTCAGGAAAACTAACAGAGGGGCGACGATTGGAGTCTATCTACGTGATGTCGGCAGAGTCCGCATATGTTGACAAGACAAGGAAAAATGGGACAACAGATCTATGGCGGTTAGGTCACGTTTCAAAGCTAAGTGTGATGGCGAAAAAGTCGATGCTTAAGGGGCTTCCTCAACTTGGCGGCGAGCAGACACGGGCATGCGGGATGCCGTATGGTAAAGCACACCAATGCCATACGAGGCATAGGAGTTTAAGGCGAAGGAACCATTAGAGTTAATTCACTCCGACGTGTTTGGGCCTATTAAGCAACGATCATTTGGCGGTATGCAGTACATGGTGATGTTGAATAAATAGAGTACACAACTCTAAATTATCTTAAGAAGAAAATAAAACACACTCTAAATAGAACTCACAAAACACTAAGGAGCAAAGCTTTTCTTATTTAGCAAATAACTTTGTTTTTCATTTTGATGATTTATAAAGCTTAAGTACTTAGGTATTTATAGGAAACTAAATGAGATCTACACTAGGTATACCAACCTCACCTACCAATCTCACCTCCCAAGCTCACCTAATTTTGTAATTGTAAGCAATTACATCATCAAACTAACCTTAGGCTGGGACAATATTATTTAGCTTTAGATTGGGCTGACATTGATTCTCAACACTCCCCCTCAATGTCGGCTCTCATTCTTTGTTTGTAAGGGCACAGAAACATTTCAAATTTTCCTATACTCAACTTTTTGTGAATAGGTGCAACTTGATCATCGGTCTTGATCCGTCTCATCTCAATTTCTTCTTGCAAAACCTTTTCTCCGATAAAATGATAGTGCACTTCAACATGTTTAGTTCTAACATGAAAGATTGGATTCTCTACCAAACGAATTGCTGATTGATTGTCACAATATAATGGAACAACATAATCTCCTGGTTGATGTAGATTATTCATGAGTATATCAACCATGTACTCTCTTGAGCCGCATTGCTCTTCTTTGCTCGATACCACTTTGGTTGATAAAGATACTGTCGGTTGTCTCTTGCTACACCAAGAAATTGTTCCAGAACCATACGTTCGAAGAAGCATCACATAGTTCCGAATGGATGACAACTATGAAAGAAGAGATCGATGCACTTAAGCAAAATCAGACTTGGGATCTCGTGCGAAAGGCAAGAGATGTGAAACCCATATCCCTGCAAGTGGGTTTACAAGATAAAGAGTCGCCCGATGGATCAATCGAAAGGTACAAGGCACGGTTGGTAGCTCGTGGGGTTTTCTCAACAAGACGGACTAGACTATGATGAAACGTTTAGTCCGTGGCGAAACTTACAACCGACAAGTCCTACTTGCACTTGCGCCAACAAAGACCGGAATTTGTGGCGTGATGTGAAGAATGCTTTTCTTCATGGTGAGACTGGAGGGGGGATCTACATGATCCAACAACAAATGGGTTTTCGGGGCCAAGATCATCCCGAATATGTGGGTAAGTGAAAGCACTCTACGGATTGAAACAAGCACCCGGGGCATGGTATTGGTAAGATTGCTAAATTTCTAACACAAAGTGGCTATTCGTAACATCTCAGATTCAACTTGTTTGTCAAGGCCAATGAAGGAAAGCTAGCTATCGTGCTAGTGTATGTGGATGACTTAATCATAACAGTGATGATGAGGCGAAATTCTTCGACAAAGGAGAATTTATCATCCGTTTCCATGTAAGGAACTTGGTCGGCTCAAGCACTTCCTTGGTCTAGAGGTTGATCGAACACAAGATGAAATATTTCTCTCAACGGAAATATGCCAAAGATTTGTTGAAGATGTTCGAATGCTCGAATGCAAGCCGATTTCGCGCCGATGGAGCCAAATGCCAAAATGTGTGCACATGAAGGAAAAGATTTGGAAGATGCGGCGATGTATCGACAATTGGTAGGTAGTCCGATATACTTAACTTTGACTCGACTCGACATTTTTTATGCGATTGGTGGTGATGAGACGGTACATGCAGCAAATCCAAAGAAGCCTCATTTGGAAGCGGTGGCGTATACTAAGATATGTGAAGAGTACAATTGAATATGGTCTTCTGTACAAGAAAGGTGAAAATTGCAAGCTAGTTGGTTACTGTGATGCCGACTATGCGGGAGATCATGATACCGGGAGATCAACAACCGGGTATGTGTTTAAGCTTGGTTTGGAACAATTTCTTGGTGTAGCAAGAGACAACCGACAATATCTTTATCAACCACGGAAGGCTAGTATCGGCGCAGCGGCAATGGCGAGCTCAAGAGAGTACATGGTTGATACACTTATGAATAATCTCATCAACCAGGAGTTATGTTGTTCGTTATATTGTGACAATCAATCGAGAATTCGTTTGGGGAGAATCTAATCTTTTATGCTAGAACTAAGCATGTTGAAGTGCACTATCATTTTATCGGAGAAAAGGTTTTGCAAGAAGAAATTGAGATGAGACGATCAAGACCGATGATCAAGTTGCGGACCTATTCACAAAAAGTTTGAGTATAAGAAAATTCGAAATGAAGCTTTCAGCTCGGCACAGTGCAAAGAACGAGAGCCGACATTGAGGGGGAGTGTTGAGAATCAATGTCGGCCCATAATAAGTAATCTTAACCCCAATCTAAAGCTAAATAATATTGTCCAAGCCCAATGTTAGTTTGATGATGTAATTGTTTACAATTGCAAAATTAGGTGAGCTTGGTAGGTGAGATCGGTAGATGAGATTGGTAGACGGGGTTGGTATACCTAATGTTTTTGTGTGGTGTAGATCTCATTTAGTTTCCTATAAATACCTAAGTACTTAAGCTTTGTAAATCATCAAAATGAAAAACTTTGCTAAATAAGAAAAGCTTTGCTAAAAGCTTTGCTCCTTAGTGTTTTGTGAGTTCTCTTTAGAGTGTGTTTTATTTTCTTCTTAAGATAATTTAGAATTGCGTACTCTATTTATTCAACAGTTATACACTTGCATACTTGAGAGAGTCTGCATTTTGTGTTCATAATTTGCACAACAAGTGTAGATAGCGAAGGCTAGGAGGTATACCGGTGACCTTTAGTGAGTGTCGGTAATCCATATTGGCAACCTTGATATGCTGCCAGAAAAATTCAGCTCGTTCCAGTGCTTCTCGGACTGCAGTTTTATAAATTTCCCCTTCTGTCTTCTCCTCGGTCCAAATACCAAGTGCTACTCCGAACTCTTTCATATCCAATGTGTGGAATCTACCCCCGAGGCGGAAAGTAACCGTGCTATGGTCGAGGTCAAAAGTAGAGAAGAACTCCCCCATGAGTTCTTCGTAAGTAGGCTCATTGATGGTGAAAAGACGAGAAAACGGTAAAGTAAGAAATAATTGGCGCACTCATTCTGAATTCAAAAATTCAAGCAAACCAATATAAAATAAGGTGCAAAAAAATGTTAGTAAACAAATTATTTGAAAACAAGCAGTTGATAGAATAAACTGCCAAACTTTTGTTTTTCCTCTTCTTGCACAGATAATTTGAGAAAAAACTTGGAAAAAAATTGAATTTTTTAATTCACAGAATTCCAAATAATCACAAGAACTCAAGAATTAGTAACAAGAAACCACCAAACCTTCTTTTTTTCCTGTTCTTGCAGAGAGGATGATCCATTCACCATGAATAATCGTAAAAAAACTTGGAAAAAATCGAATTATTTTATTCACAGAATTTCAAATAATCACAAGAAATTCAAGAAACAGTAACAAGAAATCATTAGACTTACGTTTTTCCTGTTCTTACAGAGGATGATCTCCTTCACAATGATTTGTAAAATAAACCTGCAGAACATAGAATCTTAATTCATAGATAAAATTTCAAATAATCACAAGAAATCAAGAAACACGGTAACAAGAAATCACCAAACTTACGTATTTGTTTTTTTGAAGAATATTTCCTTCGGAGTATGTTCTTGCAGAGAGGATCATTGTGAATCATTACTAGTCTTTCTTGCAGAATAATTAAAATAAAGTCTGCAAAACAAGAATCCAGAGTCAAAACAGAGCAAAGATTAAATGAAGGATAAAGAGAAAAACAGAAATTAAGAGATACAAACATAAAGAAAGTGTAAATTAATCAAAGAATATGTTATAGATTAAGAATTTAAAAGAAACTACAAATTAACAAAACAAAAAAAACCAGGCATTATAAAGAACAAAGAACAGAGAACAAACCTGAAATTGAAATTGTTGTCGGAAGACATGATTAAAGACCCGAGAGAAGCAATTCAACAAGAGAGAGAGAGGTAGAGAGGGGGGGCGTAGGGAGAAGAAAGAATGAGAAGAGAAGGCGATTGGAAATTGAAAGTGGTGAATTGAAATGAGCGAACGGTCCTATATATAGATATATTCTATGAAGAATTGGGGTTCCGCGGTGTGGAATTTCCTAGTTTTTTTTTTTTAAAAATATTGCCGTTGTAAATTTGTCTATCTTAAATTTGCCCTCTTCTTCTCTCAAAATCTACATTCTTTACTGGCTTCACTTGCATCACCGACGGGGGTAGTTTAGGAAAGTTAAAAGAGAAAACTATACACGCGTGTGGTTTTCTCAGCGCCTCTATTGGAAATTACCGAAAAAAAAAAAAACGCAATTTAAATTTATTTTAGTTTGACAGAAAAATTTTATTTTTGAATAATTAGAGGAATTTAAAATTAGGAATCTCTTTTGGTGAAAATTAATTTAGTCTCTAAAATTCATTGAGTTTTTTTAGATGAGAGAATTTAGTCTTTTTTTTAGTCCTTTATTTTTTTTATTTGATAATTTTAATTGTAAATTATTTATTTTTATTCACCTCAAACAAATTAATTCTTCAATTATTTAATGTGAGAAATTCTCTATTCACCCATATATATATATATATATATAATTCGAATTCAATTAGGAAGAAAGAAAATCAGCCAAAATAGCTAAACATAGAGCTATAAACAAGTCGAGTAGAGTCGAGTCGAACATCGGAGGTTTGAACTTGGTTTGTTTAATTTTCAAACACTGTTCGAGTAAGCTCGTTTAATATTTTAATCAAAAATTTTGTTCGAGTTCATTCAATAGTTTGTTCATATAGCTCAAATTTGAGCTCGAGTTCACTTGTTTAACTTTTAAACTTACTCAAGCTCGAGTTCAAATTTACCTTATTCAAAAATTTAAAAAAAGTAATGAAAATAAAAAATAAAAAGTATATAAAAATAATATTTATAATTTCTCAAGAATGCTCGATTATGTTCACAAACAATGTTCAACTATGCTCAAAATTAAATCGAGTTTAAAAAATTATTTAAATTCAATTTATTTAATAAATGAACAAGTTTGAAAGGAGTATAAACGAGTTCGAACGAGCTTTGTTCACGAACAGTTTGATTTGTATACAACTCTAGCTCTAGCTGAATATGTTGGGGTTGGTGTGTCAACCCAAGTTCCACATTGAAATATTAGATAAGAGTTGTCTAGTATATAATGAGTTTCATCTACTCCATTAGTATGAGGCTTTTTGGAAACTTAGGCCCAAAGCGGACAATATCATACTAATGTGGAGCTAAGGTGAGGAGGCGACCCAACCTGATGGGAATAACGGGCCCAACAAGTGGTATCGAGTCCAAGGTTAAGTGGGTTGCATATGTTCGGTGTAGGAGAAGTCAAGCCCTCAATGTGATGTCCAACGATTGTGGTATCTTGTGTGTCGAAAGTCTTCCTGGCGGTGTTAGTCAGGCAGCGGGTTCCGGAGGTGAAGCCACGGGTATGTGGTGGTCCGATGATGCAAAAAGAGAAGGTGCAAGAGGACTTGTGTGTTCCGGAGGGAGGCCACGGGTGTGTGGTGGTCCGGAGGTGCAAGTGGATTTCGTTGGAGGGGAGACCCACGAATATGTGGTCCTTGGTTTGAGGGGGAGTTGGAAATGAAGTCAACCTAAGTCCAACATTTGAAATATTAGAAAAGAATTATTTAATATATAATAAGTTTCATCTACTCCATTAGTATAAGGCCTTTTGAGAAAGTCTTCAAAATAAACCCGACCCATAAAGACATGACTACGGAACGCTAATAAATGAGCACGTCTATTAAATCAACGATTAAATTCACTCATACTTTTGGACAAAAAGAAATGTCAAATACAACTGTTCCATAATAAACAAAGGTAAACCTTTTTTTTTTTTTTTTGTTTTGTTTTTCCCATAATCACAGTTTTAAAACTGGCAAAGAACTATGTAATAATATTTCTATTTGATGTAATATAACAAAATAATGGTATAGTTGAAAATTTTAAAATAACTTATTAATATTGTAACAAAACTTTTGACTAAAAAACTTAACCAAAAAATAACGATGGAAAATCATCTTTTGAATAATTTTTTGCTATATAAACAACCCTTTTCTACACAATTTTGATCACCAAACCATTTCTTCTTCATCATATATACAACAAGAAGAAATTATAACCATGTCTTCTCGATCTTTCTTAGTGTTGTTTTTACTTGTTGCAGTTGTGGTTATCTCCATAGCTAATCCTGCAAGTGCTATTATTGATGAAGATGATGATGAAATCCTTAAGAAACATAAATGCAAACCACCAAAGCATTCACATACACCACCACCCCCAGTAGCTTCATCACCTGATGAAGAACTTATGACTATTAATGAAGAAGCTATTGATGAAGATGCTGATTTATTCCGCAAACACTGCAAGAAATCGCCTCCACCACCTGTACCGGAAGGTGACTTCTCACACTGGCTGAGCCACCGCAAAGCTCATCCAGTTCCTGCACCGGCACCGGCCAGAGAATGAATAAATACAAACTAGTTAATTATAATTGAATAAAGGAAATCATAGTTTTATTTTTATTTTTCCTTTTAAAATGTTGTATCTTTGTGATGAATTGAGAAAAGAAAATAAACAAATTGTAATATCGTAATCTCACATTGAAGCAGTCATTGCTTGATGTTAGATACGATTTTCCATATGTGATTTGAACGTATATAAAATTATGACTTTGCTTGAAATTTTCTCCGTGTTGTGTTATAGTAACATAATGTTATAACAAAATTACATTTCATAATTCAAGAAAAGAAATTTGCAAATATCATCTCACATAAAAATTAAATCATTATATGTTAAAATGTAATTTAATAGTTAAATCGTTATATGCTTTATAATCATAAGATTAATATGATTTATATTCTCTCTCTTTTTTTTTTACAATTTCTCTTATTATCAAAGGAAATTAGAATTATTAGTAATAGTTCGTCAACGAATATGACTAATAAAATCTCTAGATCGATATAATAAAATATAATATTAAAGTGTATTATTTTCGATATAAATATTTCATAGTATGCTATTTTTTAATTTACGATCAAAAGAGTCATTTGAATCTTTCCCATTACATATTAGGGTTTGCTAAAAGATTATACTTTTATTTCATCCTTCTAATGACAACCTTTGATTTCCTCATGTAAGTTTTGATTCTTGAATAATAAAAGTTCCACTTAGAAAAAAAAGGGGAAAAAAAAAGGGACCATATTCTTGTTTTCAAACCTTAAATTTGTAGTATTCAACATGGATACATATTTAATATTGGGAGATTTATGCCATGGACATTATATCCTCCTCTAAGTTAGATGATTATTATCAATGGGGCTTAATCGTAATTTTGGCTAATTGCATTCCTCTAAAAATCAACTAATCAAGTTATCATTTACAAAATGAGAAACATTTGTTACTTATAAATAAAAATAACATTAAAAAAAAAAATCTTATATAAACAAGGCTTTTATCCATTATATTTTAATCATGAGATAAATAATTAATTACCTATGGTGTCTCCATAATGTTTCTCGTTAATTTTGTTTTCTCTTGCAGTGGCGGTTCTTTTAACCACTGCTCCCTCAATATTAGCTAGTGATGAACAAAAGGAAACAACGTTGTTTTTTGATAAGTGGAAACAACGTTGTTAAAAGAAGATGAATTTAAGAATACTAGGAAGTCCAATCATTCTAATCTACTCCCGGTTCGATCGAGTCAGGTTGGTTCCATACATAAGTGAGATTCAAACTTCCAATATCACTTAAGTTATAAGATTTTTTACCAGTTCATTTGTGCGATGAATTAACCTCCATAAAATTTGATTAGACTTTAAAATTGCTCATGTCATGAAGTTGAGCCCAACCCATCCCAATCCAACGACACCATTTTGATATTTTTTTTTTTTTAAATTATTACTATTCAAACTCATAATCTTAACAATTATATATAAATTAGACTCTTATTAATTGAATTAAAACCTTTTTGATTGAATTATACTTTCTTATCATAAATATATTATACTATACTTATATATATATATATATATATATATATATGGTTTTTTTATATCATTGTAATATTAAGTCAAAACCACTTTTATCACCGTTTTAAAACTGGTAAACAAATTATAGCTATGTAATATTTTTTCCTTATTAGATTCAGGAAAAGTCTACTTCATAGTATTATAATAATAAGAAAACATTCGTGTACAATAGTTTTTGCTATATAAACAACCCTTTTCTACACAATTTTGATGACCGAAACATTTCATCTCAACACAACAAGAAGAAATTATAACCATGTCTTCTCGATCTTTCTTAGTGCTTTTTTTACTTGTCGCAGTTGTGGTTATCTCCATAGCTACTCCTGCAAGTGCTATTCATCAAGATGATGAATCCTTTAAGAAACGTAAACCATGCAAGAAGCATTCACATGTACCACCCCCAGCAGCCCAGTCACCCGACGAAGAACTTATGACTACTAATGAAGAAGCTATTGATGAAGATGCTGATTTATTTCGCAAACGCTGCAAGAAATCACCTCCACCACCTGAACCGGAAGGCGAGTTCTCACACAGGCTGCGCCACCGCAAAGCTCATCCAGTTCCTGCACCGGCACCGGCCAGAGAATGAATGAATACAAACTAGTTAATAATAATTGAATAAAGGAAATCATTGCTTTTTTTTTTCTTTTTCTTTTTCCTTTTTAAGTGTTGTCTCTTTATGTTGTAATATCGTAATCTCACATTGAAACAGTCTTTGCTTCATGTTAGATACGATTTTCCATATGTGATTTGAACGTACATAAAATTATGATTTGCTTGAAATTTTCTCCGTGTTGATATAGTAACATAATGTTCTAGCAAAATCACATTTAATTCAAGAAAATAAATTTTCAAATATCATCACACATAAAAATAAAATCATTATATGTTAAGATTTAATAGTTAAATCACTATATGTTTTATAATTATAAGATTAATATGATTTATGTGCTCTCTTTTTTTTTTTACAATTTCTCTTATTATTATCGGAGGAATTAGAATCAGTAATAATAGTTTGTCATTGAATATGACGAATAAAATCTCTAGATCCATATAATAAAATATAATATTAGGGTGTATTATTTTTCGATATAAATATTTCACAGTGTGTTATTTTTTAATTTATGATCACTTCCATTTGGAACAGAAGAACCATTTGAATCTTTCCCATTACATATTAGGGTTTGTTAAAAAGATTATACTTTTATTTCATCTTTTTAATGACAACCTTTGATTTCCTCATGTAAGTTTTGATTCTTGAATAATAAAAGCTCCACTTAGAAAATTAAAAAAGGAAAATATTTTGTATTTTGTATTGCAAAATTTTTATTTTTTTATTTTTTTTTATTTTGAGAAATTCTAACTACTCATGAGTTCTACGTCATAAGTGAGACTGCTACCAATTAACTTACGTCAATGAATAAAAGAGAATGGATGTAACTAATTATAAGAAATAAGAATTTTCCCCCCTTTTTAAGATGAACTGAAAAATAAAATAAAATAAAATAAAATAAATTAAAAGTCTCACATGTAAGATCGTTAAAATTAACTGTATTTAATAGTTTGATTGAATCTCAATTAATTTAAAATTGAGTCGTGTCAAATTTCTTTATAGAAAAAAAGTTTCTCTAATACATATTTGTCCATACATAATATTCAAACTCAAAATTGTTTTTAGAAGGAATCAACCTCTACCAAATTTGATTAGACTTAAAAATTGCTCATGTCATCAAGTTGGGCCCGAGGGATCCCAATCTAACGGTACCATTTTGATATTTTACTGGTAAACAACTTATGGCTATTTTTCAAATAAATAAAAAATAAAAATAAAAAACTTATAACTATGTAATATTTCTTTTGTGTGAAAAAATGATAACTTAATTAGTTTAGTTTTTTTATTTACGGTGTCTTACATGGTCTCTCAAGTGATGGACCTGAGTTTGACATATGTCGGGAACAATTTTATACTGTAATTTCAACTATATGTTGTAGTTTTGGAGAGTTTTCTCCTCACACCCTCCCAATTAGTCGATGAGGATATCGGGTGAAAAAAAAAAAAAGAAATATTTCCCCTTATTAGATTCAGGAAAAGTCTACTTCATAGTAGTAAGAATAATAAGTAACCATTCGTGTGTTTAAATTTTAACAAAACTTTTGACTAACAACTTCACCAAAAAATAACGATGGAAAATCATCTTTGGCTTCTGGTACACGTATAGTTACAATGTGCTAAATTTTTTTTGCTATATAGACAACCCCTTTCTACACAATTTTGATCACCAAACCATTTCATCTTCATCAAATATATTTCAACATCAACCGCATAAAAATAAATAAAACGATTTAAAGTTATTCAAAATAATAACAAATCTAATGTGTATGTGATTTGATAAGTAGTTCTTCTAACTTAAGTCAGGATGAGGGTTCGAATATCGATTCATGTATGCAACGATTTAAAATTTACTTAATTTGATCGGTTAGAAAATATATACAAATAGTTGATTTTTATATCATTTTACATATACAATTATTTTTTTAATATATATATATATATATATATAAATAATGTGATAATCTAGTTACTTTGGTTTGCCTTATTTAGGTGTCACATGTGAGAGACGAGTTTATGTCAAATTTCAGATATATGTTGTGTAGTCTTAAGAGTCTCCTCTCATAAATTCCTTCGAATTAGTCAATGAGAATATCAATTATAAATTAAAATAAAATTTTAATTCTTTTTAATAACAGCTTAGAGATCTAACCCAAGGTGTAGATGAGCTGGTAATGAGCTCTCCTAGATTAAGTAAGGTTGGGGGTTCGAATGAGGATTAGTCTAGTGGATTTGGGAACCATCTAAGACACCCCGGGCTAAGCCAAAAAAAAAAACAGCTTCAAAGATCTCTTAAACGAACAATTGAAACTTCAAAATTATAATATATATATATATATATATATATATATATATATATTAAAATAATAATTTTTTATAAAAAAGAGGAATCAACTATACATAAATTTTAAGCTTTTTTAAAAGCTGGTGGAGCCTAATTACAGCTATTTAATATTTCTTGATGCAATAAATAATACCAAAATTTTTTAAAAAAATTAAAAATTAAAATATTTAACTTCTCCCTTCAAATTCCAGTACTCATTAAGTCCTTGAGACTAGTTTTTTCTTGAATTTGTTTGCTAGACATTTGTTATAATTTATTTGCATAACTCCAACAAACCTCTAACCGTCGGTTAAGTTGTTACATATAAATTAAAATTAAACAAAAAAAAAAAATATCAATGGAGTTTGAACATAACTTTGGCTTCTTATTGATATTTGCTATTATTATTATTTTTTTTTTTTTTTAACTTGTTACATCAGAAAATTCATATGTATTTATCGATATTTTTTCCTTTAATACCACTATATTTTAATGTTTTAAAACTCACATTTATTAATTATTATTTTTATTATTAAAAAATGTCTATTCTTTTAGACTTAAAGCATAAATTTTTATATTTTTTTCTAAAAAGTCTGTTTTTTTTTTATTCACATTGGAAAGAAACCGATATTTTTTTACTCGTCATATTAGAAAATTAAAATGCACTTATTGATAATTTTTTTTTTAGTATCCCGTATAATTAATGATTTACAACTCATACTTATTAATTATTCATATTGAATAAAGTAAAGTCAAAAGATTATCTAATCTTTTAGACTTAAAATATAAATTTTACGATTTTTTATCAAAAATTCTATTTTTATTGTGACTTGGAGTCTCACATCGCTTGACTAGAAGATAGATTTCTAAGCGGTTATTAAGTAGAAGCCCGAAGCCCCTTTACTTTATTGACATATTTTAAAATCCTGAGGCCCTTGAAGAATTGAACTTTTTATAAGACATTATCAACAAGATTAGTAATCCCACATTACTTGCATAAGAAATCTCTGCAGGGGCCCTTAAGCCCTTTACTTCAATAACGCGATTTAAAACCGTGAGACCCACAATGCTCGTAATGGGAAGGTGTGATGTGATTTAGAGTCCTACATGGCTCGCTTAAAAAAATTTTGACCAGATTATTAAGTAAGGTCGGAAGCCAATGACAATATCATCGGAGTCTTTATAACAATTTTCTTGTATTTGATGAGTAAAAAAAAAAGGGGGGAGTACTAAAGATAATTAATGAAGTTAGTTACAACGTGCTCTAAATTTTGCTATATAAACAGCCCATTCCTTCACTCTTTCCACCACCAAAAAATATTTCTTCTTCTCTACTCAAAAGAAATATTATAGCTATGTCTACTCAATCTTTCTTGTTCTTGTTTTTCCTTGCTGCAGTGGTGGTTCTCTCCACCATCACCACTCCTGCAACTGCTAGTGTCGATCTGCAGCAGCCCCTTGGCCACAAAGGCGGCAAGAAGCCACCGACCAAAGCTCCGGCCCCATCACCCACAGGTGAATTTTTTCTAGATGATGATGAGGCAATATTGGAACCTCTTCGCCACAAACACAAGAAGCCATCACCTGCACCATCACCGGCAGGTGAATTTTTTCTAGATGATGATGAGGCAATTTTGGAACCCCTTCGCCACAAACACAAGAAGCCATCACCTGCACCATCACCTGCAGGTGAATTTATTCTAGAGGATGATGAGGCAGTATTGGAACCCCTTCGCCACAAACACAAGAAGCCATCACCTTCACCATCACCCGCAGGTGAATTTATTCTAGCTGATGATGAGGCAGTATTGGAACCCCTTCGTAACAAACACAAGAAGCGATGCCCTTCACCATCACCTGCTGGTGAGTTTATGTTGGAAGATGCAGAATTAGTAGCAGAAGAAGACGTGCATGAAGTTAACAAGGGCAGGAAACCACCCACGAAAGCTCCAGTGCAGCCACCAAAAGCTCCGGTGCAGCCACCGAAGTCACAGCCGCTGCGCCACCGCAAAAATCCTCCATCTCCATCTCCTGCACCATCACCAAAGAAAGAATGAATGCAACTGATGCTTAAATATAAGAAATCGTAGTTTTCTTGTCTGCTTTTTTCTTTTTTCCTTTCAATTAAAATGTTATGTTTAGGAGGAAAAAAAATTTTGTATCGTTAAGCTTTCAATGCTTGATGTCAGATATGAATCTCATTATGATTGAAGATCTATATAACATTTCAACTGATTTGAAAATTGCTCCTTGAACAACTATATATTGCGTTCCAGTAAAATTGCATTCAATCCAAGAAAGAAATTCGCCAAAATCATCCCACATCAAAAAATTAGAAAAACCATCGATAATTAAATCAATGTAGACAACCCCAAGACACAGATGAAGTACTAAGAAGCTCTCTTTACTTAAGTGAGGTTGAGGATTTGAACCTCGATTCATGTATACAACTGTTTAAATTTTGTCACATTCCTTATACAGTCACTAAAATATCAATGGATTTTTCTTTCTCTTTCAATAATGTGCACACCAATCATATTAAAAAAAAAAACATCAAAAGAATGATTAAATCATATAACATACATGATACCAACTAGCAATGTATATAATATACCTATCTTAACCCCTTATTAGCAAAAATCTCAAAAAATTTCGATTTAAAATAATACAAAAACTTCATTTTATTCATACATAAAATAAAATATGTGTTGAGTTTATTTAGACGTCTAAAATCGAAGACACATCTAAATATCAGTAACACCTCAAAGTAAAAAAGATCGTAATACATGCCTGATTAAAAATAAAAAACAAAACAAAACAAAAAAAAATAATACAAGAAAAAAAAAAAAAAAAAAAAAAAAAAAAAAAAAAAAAAAAAAAAAAAAAAAAAAAAAAAAAAAAAAAAAAAAAAAAAAAAAAAAACAAATTCTTAAAGCTAAACTTTTCCCAAAAACGGGGAAAAGGGGGAAGGGGGGCAAAGAAGAAGAACAAGAGAAGATGGGAGAAGAGTGGGGAGCTTGACCGCAGCTGCAAGGGAAAAGAAGATGAGAGAAAGAGAGGGGAGGGGCCTGCATGATACATAGTAATGTATATAATATACATCTTAACCCATTAGAAAAATCTCAAAAATTTCGATTTAAAATAATACAAAAACTTCATTTTATTCATATATAAAATAAAATATGTGTTAAGTTTATTTAAAGGTCTAGAGAGATATCTATATCACACACCCAAAAAATAAAAAATTACATCTTATTTAAAAACACTAAATGAAAACAAATAATAACTCTTTTTTGTGAAACCTCCCAAAAAAATAAAATACGTAATTTTATGTAATGTAAATATAATAACTCCAAGAACTTTTTTTTGGTTTCTGTGCTAAGTTGTTACGTATATTTGTAACCGAACTTTGACTAAAATTTTAACCCAAAGAAAAAAACAAAAAAGTAACGCTTTAAAATCTACTAGTATCAATTGAGTTTAAAAGTAGCTAATTTGGCTTCCATGTGCTTATTTTCCTACATTTAAAAAAAAAAAATTAATGAAGTTAGTTACAATCTAACGAATCAATGAGCAACACTTGTAACTAAATTATGTACAAAAATTTGCTATATAAACAACCCTTTTCTCCACAAAAATTAATTAATTATAGCTTAGCTATGTCTGCTAAATGTTCTTTCTTAGTCTTTTTTTTCCTTTTTGCAGTGTTTATTACAACTCTTTCAATTGCAAGTGATAGTGATCCGCCGGCATGGCTGAAGGAAGAGGAACTTCATGATAATAGTAGTAATAAACATTTGTCACAAAGTCCTGTAGAAGAAATTATACCTGCAGAAAACGGCATTCTTTGTCCCCCCGCCGGCTAATTGCAAAAGGCCTCCTCCGGTATCGGAAAACCGGAAAGTTCTTCGGTTTCCTGCACCGTCACCATCAGAAGATTCAGAAGAAATAGTTGTCAATTAGCAAGAATGAATGTAATGATTTATATGAAAAAAAAAGAAAAAATGTTTATCCTTTTTTCGTTTTCAGATGAATTAGGAAATTAAAAGTACTGCGTTATCTCACATGCCAAGCTCTTGCTGCTTCGTGTTAGATACGAATGTATCTCCTTATGGATTGTTTGATTAAAAATCTATAAAATTCTATGGGATTCAAAAGCTCTTGCTGGTTTTTGAAGGAAAATTTTTGTTTTCGTATTTGGAAGGTATTGAAGTGATACAATTGCCACGTAGCCTAATATAGAAACCGACACGTCGGATGAGTTAGGTCCACCTGGGTCTAGTCGGTTCCGACTAGAGATTAGAGAAGTCATGCAAGTGGCATGTGTCACTATCAGACTCGTACTTTCAAATACAAGGGAATTAATTAAATTGGCTCTAATAGGTTGTTGAAAAAGACATTGTATATGCCTATAAAGTAAGGGGGATAAACGATCGATGCCCACTTTTGAAATGTATCCACGCTATTGGCCAAACTCCACATATAAATTCTAAGTAGTAAATAAGTTCATATATGAAAGTAAATATTATGGATTTAATCAGTGTTCTAGTATTGTGGTAAAATTTAAGAGAAATATATACATAAAGCCTAGAAAAAATAATTAAAAAAAAAAAAAAAAAATCTAGGAAACCCTTGGTACTGATGATGTATTGTATAAGAATCACAGATCTTCCAGCATTTTGAGGAAACCCTAAAAATTCACAAACATCCAGCTCTTCTTTCAGCTAAGAATGTCGAAGAAATACTTGCTTCTTTCCCACCTCTTCTTAGTGTTACTGTTTCTCGCCATTAATCCTTCGACAATTGTTGCAAATGAAGCTCAAACAATGGCAGAGAAAGTGCATAATATTGAATCATCTGAATCTGAAATAGCAGCACCACCTGAGAAACCAGCAGTAGCGAACCCGAAGCCGATGGATTACGTATTTTGCCACCCATGGTGGGATCACGATTGCCACCACAAACACAGACCGGCAAAAGCACCGACAGCACCGCCCAAGATGGAAGCACCGACTCACAACCGCCGCCACCGCAAGCTTCGAATTTCTCCTTCAGGTTTTCCATCAAAAACTGCAGAAATTAATTACTGAACCATAGACTCTTCAAATTAATGTATTCTGAGCGCAGTTCTGTTATGTAATGTTCTCTGAAATTAGATCAATGACATAAATCTTATGGATCTTTTTATTCTTTTGCTGAAAAATGCACATACTATTTCTAAAGAACCAAATAAAAATAATGAATTCCTTCGAATTGAATGAATTATGCTATGCAATTACAAGATTTAATTAATATTTGTGATTAATTCTACAATTTAATTCAATTAGTTTATTATTATTATTGTAATCAAATTTCTAAGGGACATTTGGTTAATTATATTATTATTTTATTCATTTAAATTGAATTTTAAAAAATAAAAATAAACAGTCAGCTCATTGAGAAGAAAGTAACGTGTTTTTTTTTCCCTATTATTATTATTATTTTTAATTTTTATTTTATATGAATAGAGAAAATTGTAACGTATTACCACCATTTTGTGTGCCCTTAAAAAAAAAACGTATGAGTTGTTGTATTTTGACATCCAAACCATTTTTGGCTCTTGTGAGCAGAGTTTTAAGACAATGAAACTTTTTCCTATTACAATCTGGTTTTCTTTTTTCATTTTTCATTTTTTTTTTTTTTTTTTTTTTATAAAAAAAGTGGGGATGTATCTAATAGTTATGAGAGTAACCAAAGTCCCAAAAAGTTCACGTAGGCTAAGACCGATGTGGATTCTAAGAAGGACCGACGTAGTCCCGGATAGGATTCTATCGAGGTCTAGCCGGTACGATGGGTAGAAGTACAAAAACGCTGACAAGAGCATTCTTATGAGGATTCTCCAGAAACTCACATTAAATGCGCCTAACCCGACAGACACTGTTTAGAGCCACTATTGCAGAATAGTCGGGCGGGACCACTCCAAGTGTCACTTCCCGGTTGGCCACACATCTCTATAAAACGGTAACACACACTCACACACAAACCAAGCGAAAGCTAGATATTCAGAATATACTTTAACTTGACCGTTAGAGCGCCAACGCCGGAACACCCCCGAAGATTTGGCCTTTTGCACTTGGTGGGGATCTTCGTCACAGGGAACGGACCCACTGAGCTCACGTGGAAGGATCAAGGGAAAGGCACCCCGATGATCAAGTTACTATGAGTCTCAAATAATATGAAGTCTGTCAAATTCTTTTCCACGGAAAACTTTCTTTCATACTTATTTCTCTATTCGCAAGGTTTGAACTCCAAGAAACCAAAAAATTGCCCGTTTGTATTACAATCTTAACTTCCATAATGCAAAATGCAACAACAAACACTTTTTTTTTAATTTCTTATTTTCCCCTTTGTTATAACATTCAATATCCAAAGTTATCATTTCGACTAATTAAAATTTGGTACGGATGACCCCAAAGCGCACGTGTGTTGTAAAGAGTTTTCTTGGTTTAAGTAAGGTTGAGGGTTCGAACCCCAACTCATGTATGCAACTATTTAAAATTTGGGGTCATAACTTCTTCTCATAAGGGACCAACCCAACTCGAATGATGATTAGTCTGGATGTGGACTGACTTAAATGTGACATCTCATAGTTTGTGATCTATCTAGGACATCTCGTGTCAAAGCAATAAAAATAATAATAATAATAATTTGGTACGGATTGCTCTTGCAAAATTTTAACTTTATTCGATAAAATGTCTCATTCATATAACTCTTATATGGTAATATTCATGATAGGACTATCCACTATACCAAGTCAAGAACATTTAAATGCAACAAACACATCAAAATAGTAATATATTGCAAAAATTTTATGTGGTACACTGTAGCCTACTTTTGTTCATAAAGTGTTTCCGAAGTCCGTAAGCAAAAATCTTCCCCCTCGTGGTCATATGATATGATATATTATACAGTTGCAAAATTCTTTTTCCCATCCCTCCTAAACTTTTAACACATTTGTGGTATTTTTAACTGAGATTGTTCTTACAAAAGATATAACATATACAGAAGAAAGGTAAGAAAAGGAGTAAATTCTTTCAGGGAAAAGCAGAAGAGGAAAAAGTTATACACCGACGTGTGTAAAAGAAATATATAGATATATATATATATATATAAATTTTCAGAGGAAAAGGGATCTGGTATTATATATATATTCATATATACATAAACACACAGAGGGGTAATAATTGTTACTTTCGGTTTGTGGATGATGGATCTTGCATCAATTATATTAGTCTATTTATATATATATATATATATTTTTTTTAATAATGTGTTACTTTCGGTTTGTGGATGATGAGATCTTGCATCAATTGATATTGAGTCTATACACATGGTCAAATATTTTGTTAGAAAAAAATATTATGTTGCATTTACAATAAATTTTAAGAAAAAGATAAATACTCAACTTTATGTTTTGTATTCATTCTAAAATTATAGTTAAATTGTTGTATGTTTTAAGTTTATGGTATGAGAAAGTGTCACGATTCAAAATAATGAGATCCACTCATATGGTATAACACTTAACTTTTATAATTTATGATGACTACCTAGTCTTATATCAACTGTCACGACTCGAATATGCAAGTCCGTACTATGATTTACTATGTGACACTTTTTACTTGTACAAAAAAAAATATCATCAGTTGATTATAAATATTTAAATTTATTCTAATATATTATTATACACTTTTTTTTGTTTTATATACGTTTAGTGTGAGATGTAATATTACATAATAAGATTAAATATCCTATGAATAAAGATGGGGAAATCTTCTACGATTCACTAGGTGTATATATTGTTTAGGAAATGCAGTACCTACGAGTGCAATTATACTGGCAATGACGAAAGCTTTTGAACATGGAAAACTGGTCCAATTTTTCTGTTCAACAGCCCATTTGATGGTTATATATAATTAATTCTTGTTGAACTTTTATATGTGCTGTTTTCTAATATGGTAACTACAAAAAGGCAAGACGACCTCTCTCTCTCTCTCTTCACAATGAATGCGAAATAAGTCCTCTAACAAAAAGCCCTCTTCTTTTACACCTATAAAAAGGGGTGTCCTATATTATTTCCAATTCACTCATAAACCTTTGTAGCAATATTATTACTTACACACACACAAAAAAGAAGAAGAAAATGTCAAGCAAATACTTAGTTCTCATACTCCTTTGTCTTGTGTTTCTCTCCACCTTCATGGTGGCTGATTCTTCAAGAACTCTTCTTGAAGATGTTGATGATGACGATGACAGTGGCGATGATGGTGGTGATGACGATGCTTCTCCTGAATGGCTTCAAGAGCCATTAGGCGAGTCGGAAATTCTTCATCGCGATCGCCGCCACCCACCTTCACCGGCTAAACCACCTAAATCCCACCACCGCCATCATCATCATCACAAACACCATGGCCACCATAAACATAAATCACCATCTCCGGCACCGGAGGTAGAAGCACCACCCCCAAAGGCTCATGATCACATCATCGAGAAATCTCCATCTCCATCTCCATCACCAGCAGCAGAAGCACCATCGCCACATAAGGCTAACCACCACCACCACCACCATGAACATAAATCACCATCTCCGTCTCCATCACCATCACCAGCAGCAGAAACACCATCCCATCATCCAGAAGATGAAGACTCACAAAATGGACATGAACATTACTACCCTAATTATTAATTAGCTTTCCATAATTAATATTATATAGCTAGCTATACCTACCTTTAGATGGGTTTTATTATATTCTCAGCATCATCGTCAAGAGATAATATCAATCCTATTAATAATGACTATACATATATATATATATATATATATATAAGGGAAGAAGAGTATTCTTGCTCTTGAATGAATGTATGAATCTTGATTTTCTTTTCTTATTAGTGCAAATATATGATATTTAAATTCAGTACTTATTATAATAAGAGAAAATTCTCTGCATGCTTATATAAAATGGAATTGACAAAAAAAAAAAAAAAAAAAAAATTAACAGCGACTAACTAATTTTATTTATATATTTTAATTTTATGTTATATATATATATATATCCTCTGGAAATTATTAATTTCAAGCTTTTGATCTTGTTCCAAACAGGGGACTTTTAAATTTTTTTAAGGAACTTTAACGTCGGTTACAACTATGATGATTATTTTATATTTTGTCTATTCCGTGATAGTCAAAACCATTATAAATTAGGCAAAGTCAAACAACATTTTAAAATTTGATGGTAATATAGATATTAATAAGAGGCCACGTGAATAATATCTTGTCTGGAGAAAGGAAAAAATATATATATTTGCATTAATTAGTAACTTAAAAGGGAAAAAATTCAATAGATATTTAAATTAAAGTACAAGTTTTTTTTTTTTTTTGAAAAAAAAAAAAAAAAAGAGTTCTATAAAGGTATTGAAAATTAAATTCGTTAATACTTTTTTTTTTAAAACAAATTTAACCAAATATATATACATATATATTTATATACCTAAACAAATTCTAGGCGAGATCAACAAGTCTTATTGTGTGTGTCATGTAAGTCTTATTGTGAGTGTCACCAAAAATATGTTTGATCAGCACATTGAAAAAACACATTGTAAAATGTTACACGAGGTTGACATTCATTATGAGTACTATATTAGTGATAGGATTTAGACACAACTCAAACTAAATTTAGATTAATCAAACCAATGACTTCGGAAACTAATTGAAAAAAAAAAAAAAAAACATAAAAGTTTGTTCAAAAGTACTACTAATAAAAAGGGGGATCCGTGATCAAGGACAACGGAGAGGGAAGAAAGACGTAACCCTGAATTTTACCAACTCTAAACAGACATTTTCCAATGGTTCAAAAAATTTATTTGGAATCTCCAAAATCCCATATAAATATTTTATTTCTACACTATAAAAACCGACACTTTTGTATTCTTTTCTTCATCACTCATCATACATAGCCAAAAAAGAGATTCATAAACCCTAATACACGTATAGCTTTTTACAAATATTTTAAAGCCACAGACAATTAATTAACAAGAAGCCATGTCTAACAAGTACTTACTCCTCGTACTCCTTTGCCTCCTGTTTCTGTCTACCTTCATGACGGCTAATGCTGCAAGAAAGCGTCATGCAGATACCGATTATGAAGAAGAGTATGATCGATTGCTTCTAGCTAGAAGAAGACGATGATCAACAGGGCAAAAACACTCATACACCTGCTGAATCACCCAAGTCCCACCATAGCAAAAGAGATGATCATGAGGAGCACGATCACGATCACGATCACAACCACGACCATAAACATAAATCTGCTCAAGCACCCAAACACGATCACGACCAAGAGCACAAACACAAATCTGCAGAAGCACCTAAACACGAGCACAACCATGATCATGACCAAGAGCACAAACACAAATCTGCTGAAGCACCCCAGCACCACCACAATCACGACAACGACGACATTAAAGTTGACAATAACCAATTTTTTCCCTTTCCCATAAAAGTTGACATTAACCAATTTTTATTTCAAGAATTGATCTGTTAAAAGTAAATTTTATTTGTAATTGGTCAATTATTGACTGGGACTTAAAAGTCAACTTGTCCAAGAATAAGGTGATTCTTAATCAAGCACAACTGAGAGGTAAGAAAGTCATACCCCTGATTTTTACCAACTCTGAACCGAAATTTTCTTTTTTTTTAATGGCTTAGAATTTTTGTAAGTGAGAGAAACTGCCATTTTACTTGGAATCTCCAAAATTCCACACAAATGTTAATTATTTATTTCTTTACTATAAAAACTAACCCTGTTTTCTTTTCTTCCTCACTCATATATATATGTATGTATATAGCAAGAAAAGAAAAGTTCATATATAAACCCTAACTCCAATATATACGTATAGCTTTTTAACAAAAGCCACACCATGTTTGCTAAGTACTTATTCCTCGTACTCCTTTCCCTCCTGTTTCTTTCTACCTTCATGATAGCTAATGCTTCAAGAAATCGTATTGAAGATAGCGATCATGAAGAAGCTTATGATTGATTGCTTCTGGAAGAAGACGATGATGATCAACAGGGCAAAAACACACATACACCTGCTGAACCACCCAAGTCCCACCATAGCAGAAAAATTGACCATGATTACGACCACGATCATGAACATAAATCTGCTGAAGCACCCAAGTACCACCATAACAAAAAACATGATCATCGGGATGACGGTTACGACCACGACCATGATCACGAAAATAAATCTGCTGAAGCACCCAAGCACCACCATCATGCACATCATGCACATCATGAATATTCACCGTCTCCATCTCCATCACCAGCAGAAGCACCAATAGTACAGCAAGAGCCTGCAGCTGATCAATCCTCCCCATCACTATCACCAGCTGATGATCAATCACCTCCGGAGTCATCACCAGATCAAGAACCCTCCAATTAACTAATTAAATAATTGATTAACACTTGAATCAAAACTCACCAAATGGCTATGTATGAAAAGAATAAATTTACCCTAATTATTTAAGTGATCACATAGCTAAGTATTTTGATGCACGGTATATATAGTTATTCGGAGCATCAATCAATACAGAAAAGAGCTTTAATTTTCTATTGAATATATCATTGTTTTTCTTGTGGTGTTATATTAGTTTTCCTTGGTATATTTATTTTATTTGTGTCAACCCAGTAGCTTGGGGGAGTTGGTAAGTGGACTCCTAATGCTTCCTCCAGGGCGAATGGTTAAGGGTTCGAATCCCCTGGGGTGGTTAACGCCATGTTAAAAGCTCTGAATCGGACCTTAACTCTCGAGTAAGAGTTGAACTCTGCGAAAATTGTCATTGGCCTTTATTGCACATGTTAGGCTTCTTTATAAAATTTGTCATCGGCCCTTCTCAACCCCTTATATGAGGGAGAGTATGTAACAATTTATTCTTCTTTACCATGATCATTTTCAAAAATATCACACCTTTTTTAAAATTGATGTATTTGTTTGTTTTTTTAGAAATCCTAACTTCTAGTGTGTCTCAAACTCATGACTTTAGATCATAAGTGAGGGTGTTTACCAACTAAGCTACACTGACAAATTGATGTATTTGTTGAAAAGGCTAAAATATTTTTTTAATAAGAATAATTAATAACTATAAATTATAACTCATTAATTATATGGGTATTAAGAGAAATATCAATAAAATGGGCCTTAATTTTTAAATGTGACATTTTTTAAAAAATATATATATATATTATGCTTAATATATATGAAATTGGAAAGAGTATCAAATACGATTAATTATGGAATATTGTTCGACCAACTAAATTATCGAATTTAAGGAATGTTAAATTCTTTTCCAAAGTGCATGTGGAAAGATGTTGCAACTTTATTACTATTCAAACTATTTGTAACTCAAATGGAACTAAATTTGAATTGATCAATTTTTTTTAAAAATTTTTTATTTCTCAAACTTACAATTCACATTCAAAATATATATATATATATATATATATATATATATATAAAAAAAGTATAAATCATAAATCATTAATTGTAGGAGAATTAATTGTAGGAGAATCAAATGTCCCTTAATAATTTTTAAATGTGATAAGTAAAAATATATATATTTATATATTATAAATTTTTTTTATTAAATTTGAAGTATTTTCGCCTCTATTGTGTCTCGAACTCATGATGAGAAGTTATTAGTGAAGCTATTAGAAACTAAACTACTCCATCTTGACTAAAACAACTAATACTTATTAATTATTTATTATAGAATAATTTTAAAAAAATAAAAATTATTTAAATATTTTAAATAAAAAGACATTAATTTTAACACTGTTCTGAAATTGGAAAGAATATCAAATACAATTAATTTAAAGTTTTTCAAAGTGCATATTGACAGCCATTGTGACTAAATTCCAAAAAACTATTCGTAACTGAAAAGAAACTAAGTTAGAATTTTCCAATAATTTTTTTTTTCTTTCTAAAACCTATAACTCAGTTAAACTCTATTATTTATAATCATTAGTTTATGAGTTCGAGTGATAATAATTTTAGTTAATAAAACAAAATATCGTAGAAATATATTATCAAAAATTTAAATAACCGTAAAATATAATATATATATATATATATATATATATATATATATATATATTGCCAAATTGATTTCCAATACTTGACCAAGTATATTTTCTAATTAAGTGAGCTTGCTTCAAGTGGTATATAGAGTCTTTTCCTACACCTTAATTTATATCGAAATATAGATTTTTTTTTTTTTTTTTTTTAAGGTCTGCTTGTAAAAATTGTCTTATACACAACGATATATACATATATATATATATATATATATATATATATATATATATATATATATATGTTGACTTCTTTTGCAATTTACTCAAAGGTAATATTTAGTGGTCGGCTCCTCAGCGAGCAAGACTCTCTTCACAATGAATGCCGAATAAAAACCGTTACAAGAATTCCTCTATAAAAAGGGCTCATTCTTCCCTTCACTCATTGCAACAAAAAATTAGCTCACAAACCCTTTAGTAAAAGATATATAACTTTTTCTAAAGGCAAGGAGATAGTCATTATATATATATATAATGTCTACCAAATACTTAGTCCTCGTATTGCTTTCCCTTGTGTTTTTTCAGTCCACCTTCATGGTGGCTGATGGTTCAAGAAAAGTTCTTGAAAATCACGGTGATGATCAATGGCTTCAAGATGAAGACAAGCGTGGACACCACCACCGCCACCACCACCCTCACTCACCATCCCCATCACCATCAAACGAAGCACCGGTGCCAGTAGCTGATGAATTAGAAGACATCCGCCCCCTCATCCGCCCTCCCCACCACCACCACTCTCATCACTCACCATCCCCATCCCCAACACCAGCAGAAGCACCTGTGGCTGTGCCAGAAGCTGATGAGTTAGAAGTCAATCGCATCCCCCGCCCTCCCCACCACTCTCATCACTCACCATCCCCATCTCCATCTCCAGCAGAAGCACCTGTGTCAGAAGCTGATGAGTTTGAAGACAACCAGCGCCACCGCCACCACCCCCAGCCTCCCCACCACTCTCATCACTCACCATCCCCATCTCCATCGCCAGTAGAAGCACCTGTGTCAGAAGCTGATGAGTTTGAACTTGAAGACAAGCGCCGCCACCGCCCCCACCCTCCCCATCATCCTCCCCACCACTCTCATCACTCACCAGCCCCAGCCCCAGCCCTAGTAGAAGAAGCTTTTATGTTATAATTATAAATATTATTATTATTATATAGATTAATTAAGTGACGATCAACAATATTCTGGATGCACTGCATGTACGCAGTTATTCTGAGCAGTCAAGCAAGATCAATCCTTGTTAGTCATGCAGTGAATTTTTGAAGTTATAATTCAAATCAAAGAATCTTATTTTACTCCCCTCTCTTTTTTTTTTTTTTTTTTTTTTTTTTTTTATTTTTAAATTATCACTTTCCTACTCTTAAAGAAAATGTTGAATTTGTCAAAAAGTGTAGGTTAATTGATTATAATTTCTATTATAACTTTAAAAGTTATCGAAACAAAATATTATAAAATTTAAGGGGGGGAAATATTGAATTGGATATGCATTTTGGTCTAAAATATTAAAGTCAACAAACAATTAGTGAATATCAATTATTAAATATTTTATAAATGGTATTATAAAAAAAAATTGAAATGTAATAAGTTGAAAAAAAGAATAATCATAATCTACAATAAAAAAAAGGAAAAGGAATAGAATATTTTTACCGTCATAGCACCATAAGATAAACAACCGATTGATTGCTAAGTTAAAAAATACATTGTGTTACAAAATAAAAAATAAAAAAAATAACAAACTTATTATAACTAAATGAAGAGCCCGAAGTATAGGTCAACTTGATAGACTCACTTTGAATATATGGAGCGCGGAGTAAACCTATCAAGGTATTGCGCCCAATCCAATCATGTTATCACTAACATATGAGAGTATGGTGCTTCGACACTTCACAAGTAACAGTCACATCATTGTGGTCCCTCGCATATAAATTACTCAAAGTATACTCCCGGACATAACCGATGAACTCATACTTGTTTCATACAAGTAATTAATGTTGTTGAAAAAGGTGGTGACCAACAATTAATGTCTTGCCACAAGGCATGCCTACTACAAGATCAGATTCAGGGTTGTCTACAATTGCCACATTGGTCAATTTCTAACTGCCACGATCTCCATTTTATATAATCAATATAATACAAAACAAAGAAAAATATAAGGTGAAAGTTATTATATTTATGTACACTTAATTTTTTATGAAAATCTTCTTATTGCATATAGAAAAGAGCTTTAATTTACTCTTCAAAGTCTCATTGCTTTTTTTCTTTTTTTTTTTTTTTTTGGTGTTATATTAGTTTTCTTCAATATTATCAACAAAAAGACAACTAAAAATTATATATATATATATATATATATATATATATATATATATATAAGTAAAAAGAAAAATATCAATAAAATGTAATATAATTTCTAAATGTGATAAGTAAAAATTATATATATTTATATAATACTTAACCACTAATACTGATGTTAGTCCAAGTGAAAGGAATTTAGTTCTTCATACGCAAGGTCTCAAGTGAGTTCGAACTTTGTCTAAGAAGAAATAAGTGTAGGAAGACATTTCCCCCAATATGAGTCCGATGCAACTCGACTCTAGATTAGTTGGGTCCAAAGTGACTTTCAAACTCAAAATAATTAACCAAAAACAAATGTTTATTGTAAAATAATAAATATTAATTTAATAATTACCTTTTTAATCTTTTAACTGAAAAAAAAACATTAATTTTAACCCTGTTCTGAAATTGGAAAGAGTATCAAATACGATTGATTAGAGAATATTGTTAGACCAACTAAATTATCAAATTTAAGGAATGTTAAATTCTTTTTCTAAGTGCAAATGGACAAAATTGTGACTATATTCCAAAAAAAAACTGTTCATAACTTAAATGAAACTAAGTTAGAATTGAGCTGATACCCAAATAGCACTAATCCAGTCAAATTTTTCTTTGTCAAACCTACTATCACAATCAAATTTTGTCAAATTCGATAATAATGTATAACTTAATTGATTAAAAGAAATATATTTTTAAAAAATCTAAATAAAGAAAAAAAAATATATATATATATATATATATATATAATATATATTTTGTCAAATTATTTTCAATACTTGTGCAAGTACATTTTCTACTTAAGTGATCTTGCTTCAAGTGATATATTGAGTCTGATTCTACACCTCAGTTTATATGGAAATATTGATTTGTTTTTTTTAGGTCTGCTTGTAAAAATTGTGTCTTATACACACAAATATATATATATATATATATATATATATATATGTGTATGTATGTATGTATGTAACAAAGATTTTCTGTTGACTTCTTTTACAATTTACTCAAAGGTACTATTTTGGAAATTAATTAGTGGTCTCTTCTGCGAGCAAGACTCGTTTCACAATGAATGAATATGGAATAAATACTGTTACAGAAATCCCTCCATATTTTCACCTATAAAAAGGGGTCATTCTTCCCTTCATTCATTGCAACAAAAAATTAGTTCACAAACCTTTAGTAAAAATATATATATAACTTACTTTTGTAAAGGCAAAGACGTAGCAATATATACGATGTCCATGAAATTTTTTGTTTTCGTATTACTTTCCCTTGTTTTTTTTCAGTCCACCTTCTTGGTGGCTGATGGTTCAAGAAAGGTTCTTGAAAATCACGGTGATGATCAATGGCTTCAAGATGAAGACAAGCATGGACACCCTCACTCACCATCCCCATTTCCATCAGAAGAAGCACCGGTGCTAGAAGCTGATGAATTGGAAGACAATCGTCGCCACCGCCCCTGCCTCCGCCCTCCCCACCACCCTCCTCACCACTCTCATCACTCGCCATCCCCATCCCGAACACCAGCAGAAGCACCTGTGCCAGAAGCTGATGAGTTAGAATATAATTACCGCATCCCCCGCCCTCCCCACCACTCTTATCATACACCATCCCCATCGCCAGCAGAAGAAGCACTTGCGCCAGAATCTGATGTATTAGAAGACAACCGCCATCGCCGCCGCCCCCACCCTCCCCATCACCCTCACCCTCCCCACCACTCTCATCACTCACCATCCCCATCCCCAGCAGAAGCACCTGTGCCAGAAGCTGATGAGTTAGAAGACAACCGCATCCGCCGCCCTCCCCACCGCTCTCATCACTCACCATCCCCATCCCCATTGTCAGGAGAAGAAGCACTTGCGCTAGAAGCTGATGTATTAGAAGACAATCGCCGTCGCCGCCGTCCCCGCCCTCCCCACCACCCTCACCCTCCCCACCACCCCACCACTCTCATCAATCACCATCTCCATCTCCATCGCCAGAAGAAGCACCTGTGCCAGAATCTGATGTATTAAAAGACAACCGCCTCCGCTTCCCTCCCTTCCACCTCTTCCCTCCTTATTACTTACCAGCCCCAGTTCCATCCCCATGGCCAGCAGAAGAAGCATTTATGCAATAATTATAAATATTATTATTATATAGATTAATTATTAAGTGATAATCAACAATATTCTATATGCACTACATGTACGCAGTTAAGCAAGATCAATCCTTGTTAATCATGCAGAAAATTTTAAAGTTATAATTCAAATCAAAGAATCTTAATTACTCCCTCTCTTTTATTTATTATTTTTTTTAACTTGACACTTTTATATTCTAAAAAAGAAAATCTTGAATTTAACAAGTATTAATTGATTGTAATGACTTAAAATATCATGCATTCCAACACATTAGAGACAAATATCACAAAATTAAAAAAAAAAACATGTTAATTTTGATATGGGTTTTGGTCTAAACATTTTTAAAAAAAAAAATCTTGAACTTTTTTTATTTTTTATATATATAAAAAAAAAATTAACAATATTAGTTATTGAACATTTTACAAACGGTATTAAAAACCACTTTAAAAATGTAACAATTTAAAAAATAAGAATAATAATAAAATAGCGGTTTCCCAAATACGACGATAAAAATTGAAAAGAATAGAATGATTTTAAGCATCATATATAGCACCATGAGGTAAACAACCGATTGAGTGCTAACGTAAAAATACATCGTGTTCCACAATGACATATAACCTAATGGATTAAGAACCAAACAAAAAAAATAAGAATCGTTAAATCTAAATGGGAAGCTAGAAACCGGTAGCTTGAGAGAGTTGTTAAGCGGACTCCTAATGCTTTCTCCAGGGCGGATGGTTGAGGTTTCGAATCCCCTGTGTGGTTAGCGCCATGTTAAAAGCTCTGGGCCAGACTCTAACACTTGAGTAAGAGTTGAACTCTGCGAGCGCTTTGCAGGTCGAGTCCGGATTAGTCTCACCGAAAAAGTGGGAACACATGACACCCCACGTGGGTACCAAAAAAAAAAGGGTAACTAGAAGTATAGATCGTGTTGATATTTAACGTGATTATTATATTTTCACCATACTCGATAAGAATTTGTAAATTAACATGAATAAATGTCAATTAAAATATTTATAACTAACTCACGCAAGTAATTATGAAATAAAACTTTATTAACTCAAAAAAAAATATCCTTATATTTTAATTATTATGAATTTGTGTGTAGTATATATAATAAAGATACGTATTTTGGGGAAGACATTTCTAAAGGAATTTACTATTGTGAGGCGAATACGTTTCAGGATCAATAATGATGGTAGAATATTATTAGCTTAATTATTGAATTCATTACTATGTTTTCATTTTAGTTTGGAGCTAATTAGTAATAAGTCTTTCTAATCTGAATAATACAATTTGAGTTTCGACATAGCCAAAACACAATTACATGTTAACAAATCAAATGCCCTACGTGTTAATCCATGACGATTAATCAATGTTTTTTATGTCATTATAAAATGGCCAACACATGAACTGAAATAAAGAACCAACCAAAAAAAAGAAGAAGAAGAAGAAAAAACATGTCTCGCATATACTTCCTAGCTTTGTTCATCGGAATGATGCTTCTCCTCGCCACTCCATCTTTCGCTAATCATCATCATATGCCATCGTCCGCCGGTGGCGGTGGCGACGGTGTTGAGTCGACGTTTGTGGTGAATCCACCAAGACACCGTCAGTCAGATCCGGAGCGCCCTATTAAAGAGAAAAAGCCACCAATCGCTCATCGTCCAGTTCCATCATTATGTCCTCCTCGACGACCGCGTTGCAACTGAAGTTTAAAGGCCAAATCTTCTCCGAAGAACCCTAGAAGAGACTAAGTGATTATATATATATATATATATATATATATATATATATATATATAATCTATCGTGATATGATCAGTATAATAAAGTAATCAGTGTATGGTATGGTAATTTCCTTATGATCAATCCTAAATAAAACTTAGCAAGTTAAGGTAAGAATGTCTCACATTTATATATATATATATATATATATAATGAATTTTTTTTCATTCAATTCATCTAATATCCCTATGTTAGAGCCAAAAAGATTGTTCATAAGTTGGAAACTTTACCTCTCTTGCAAATCAGTGATCATGAAGTAATTAATTATATATAATAACAGTAAATAATATTTATTTAACGGCATAGATGATCGTTTGTAAAGATTCTTTAAATTTAATTAAGATTGTGTATGACTTCGAGACATATTATATGTCAAAAAATGCTTTAACAATTATTTTTAAAGTAAAAAAAAAAAAAAAAAAAAAAAAGGGGTTGATCTTTTAAAGTTAAATCTGTTTGACTTATTAAAAATTAAGATAAGTTCAAATGATAATTAAAATAATAAAATAAGAATATTTGAAAAATATGGTAGATATAATGGGTTTATTCCCAAAATGGTGCTATTTTTGAGATTATTCCCAAAATGGGGTTGCTTTTTTAGCAATTTCCCAAAATGGGGTACCTCTACTTTGGCAAAGTAGAGGTTCAATTTTTTTTAATAAAATATTCAACCTCTACTTTGGCAAAGTAAAGGTTGAATATTTTATTAAAAAAAATTCAGCCTCTACTTTGCCAAAATAGAGGCTTTTTTTTTAATAAAATATTTAAATATAATTTCCCATTTTTAAAAAAATTATTTATAAATTTTAATTTTATCATTTTCTAATAATATTAATTTATAAACATTTTTTTAATATAATTTTCATAATATAGATTATATTTATTATTAATTATTATCATTATACTTATATTATATTTAACAAAGTGATGTAAAAATTAATTGAAATTATAATATATTATAATATTAAAATAATATTTTATGTAATTATGTGAAGTAATTTTTTTATTTGTGTTTATATATTTAATTAATTTTAATTTAAGATTTATTTTTATATTCTTGAATTAAGTAATTTAATAAATTTATATTATATATTGACATAAAAAATATTTTATTGAAATAAAAAATCTTTTATATATTTGCTGATTTTTTTTTTTAAAAAAAAGTCTAATATGACATGAAATAACAATCAGTTAATAATTTTTTTAAAAAAAATCGTTCCACACTTGAATAACAAAAAATTCTTATATTTTTAACAAAAATTCTTATATTTTTACTTTTTTAACTAATTATTATTATTTATTTGAAAACTTGTATTTATGTTCTTTAAGTAAATAATTTAATAAATTTATATTATATATTTACATAAAAAATATTTTATATATATATGAAAATAATTTTAATATTTTTTATTTAAATAAAATATTTTTTATGTAAATATATAATATAAATTTATTAAATTATTTACTTAAAGAACATAAATACAAGTTTTCAAATAAATAATAATAATTAGTTGAAAGAGTTAAAAAAGTAAAAATATAAGAATTTTTTGTTATTCAAATGTGGAACGATTTTTTAAAAAATTATTAATGACTTGTTATTTTATGTCATATTAGACTTTTTTTTTAAAAAAAAAATCATCAAATATATAAAAGATTTTTTATGTCAATATATAATATAAATTTATTAAATTACTTAATTCAAGAATATAAAAATAAATCTTAAATTAAAATTAATTAAATATATAAACACAAATTAAAAAAATTACTTCACATAATTACATAAAATATTATTTTAATATTATAATATATTATAATTTCAATTAATTTTTACATCACTTTGTTAAATATAATATAAGTATAATGATAATAATTAATAATAAATATAATCTATATTATGAAAATTATATTAAAAAAATATTTATAAATTAATATTATTAGAAAATGATAAAATTAAAATTTATAAATAATTTTTTAAAAAATAGGAAATTATATTTAAATATTTTATTAAAAAAAATAAGTCTATACTTTGGCGAAGTAGAGGCTTTATTTTTTTAATAAAATATTCAACCTCTACTTTGGCAAAGTAGAGGCTGGATATTTTATTAAAAAAATTCAACCTCTACTTTACCAAAGTAGAGGTATCCCATTTTGGGAAGTTGCTAAAAAAGCAACTCCATTTTGGGAATAATCTCAAAAATAGCACCATTTTTTGAATAAACCCTAGATATAATCCCAGTCCATTTGGCACATTGGATCAAAGTTTATTACATCTTACGTGTCGATCAATTTAACGTTAATGTCGATTTCAAGATTTTGAAAACGTAACCAAGTTAGCCATTATATAATAGGTTCTTAGCTCCACTAAATCTTCTTACCACCTCAAAAATGTCTCTTATTACGTACTTCCTAGCTTTGATACATGGAGTGGTGCTCCTCACCACTCCCTCCCTTGCTCAGAAACCACCGTCCAACGGTGGCGGTGGTCGTCAATACAAGCCACCGTCCGGTGGCAGTCCTGTTAAGCCACCTTGTTGTGTCGGTGGACGTAAGCTCATGAACTATCAGTTTCTTGAACATGATGACAAGTACAAGCCACCTCCAATAATCATAAAACCACCACCACGACCACCCAAGGTTCCGACTTTGCCACCGAGAGTTGTGAGGCCACCGTTCCACCCCAAACCACCAGTAATCGTGAGGCCACCACCTCAGAATCCTCCAATTAAGCCCCCACCGGGTCACGGAGGTCACCGTCCGCGATATCCTCCCACAGAGTCATCATATACAAAGAAGAAGCCACGTTTTCCACCGTCGCAACACTAAAAAATATATACGTACGTACGTACGAAGCTGCCGTCCGCCACTTGTTATGACTACGTACTACTTGAAATATATACATATATATATATATGCACCTGAATTAAATAGTTTCTGTATAAGAAGAACGAATAAAAGATATATATATATATATATATATATATATATATATATGCTGGATTATCGATCCCTGTTATTTACCCTTGTACTACGGTCGATGCACGGTCATGGCATACTGAGGATCATTGTATTATGTCGTAATTCAGGAGCATAATGTTAATTATATTATTATTTTACATAATTTTCTCCGGTTCTTTTGTCTAATTTTATATCTTTATTTATTATTATTTGTAACCAAATTATAAAAGATAATGACATAAACAAAAATTAAAAGAGATAAAAATAAATAAAATAAACATATAGATTTTACATAGAAATCCTAAAAGGAAAACACCACGAGCAGACGAGAAAGAACGAGTGACTTAGTCCATACCACAAGGCTCCATCATAGACTCTCATTTTTCAAAAAATAAATTTTTGAAAGTTGTCCCGCGAATAATATTTTTAAGTCGGACAATAACAAAATTCGAGTTACAATCCCTAACATTTTCTTTTTCTAATTTATTTAAAGTAAAAACAAAAAATAAATCTAGTTATATAAGATATGAAAATTGTGAATAATTAGTTATATGTTCCAAACTTGAAAAGGTAGAGATTATATATATATATATATATATGTAAACTAGATTTTTTTTTTCTAAAATTTTTTATGAAATAATTATGTTTTTTTTTTGATAAGTGTATGAAATAATTATGTTATGTATATAAAGTTGGTTTACTGTGATATTTGGAAAAAATGTATCATATCAACTACAGAATATCGGTATATGCGGTAGTCTAAAATGTAATATTCAACTAGCTAGAAGAATTTACACCAACTTTATTGACTTTTTGGATCGATAATTAGATTTTCAAAATCTAAATAATTAAAACATAATAATAGTCTTTTTACATACTCTATGTAAAATCTTATATTAATTTGACACATAAACACCTACTTACCTACGTTTGACTATAATTACCAAATTATATGTATGTTGATTTCAAATTTTTATGTAAAATTCTTTACAATTTTCTAAAATTTTGAGACTTTTTTATTTTTTAAAAAAAAATAGACAACTAATTAAGTTATTTTTATAAACGGCCTAATGATGTTATTTGTTTTGATCCACTCCCCGTAAACTTCAAGAGTTCAAAACACGTATTTGAGTAAAATGTTTCAGACTCCTACTTAATAACTGTTCAAAGATCTTCTAGGTAAATGATGTGGGACTTCAAGTCACAACAGTTATAAATTTTTATTTTTTATTTTTAAAGAAAAAATAAGGTGCAATAGACTTAAATGTTGTGTCATTATGATATTTTTGACAAATTAAAAGAAGCTATAGAAATATATATATATATATATATATCAATAGACAATTGCAAAATTTTCAATATATATGGCGAAGGAGTCCAAAACATGTGCTTTCCCGAATTCAACAAAAAAAACTAATGCTTCTGTGACACATAATTTTTTTTTTTTTGCTTAAAGCATCCAATATTCGAACTCATACGGGTCGACTAATTTGGATTTGGCCCGGAGTGCGCTCGGATTTAGCCTAGGGTGCGCTCGCAGAGTCCAACTTTTACTCGAGGGTGAGGGCATAACCCGGAGCTTTTAAACGTGGCGCTAACCACCTCGGGGGATTCGAATCCTCGATCATCCGCCCTGAAGAGAAGCATTAGGAGTTCGTTTACCATCTCCCTCAAATTGCTGGGTTGTGTGACACATAATTTGAACATTTCATGAATTCACATTTATACGCATTACTATACCTGTTTTTTTCTTCCAAATGGTATTTATTAATATTTTTGAATTAAAAATTTATTTAATATCAATTAATTAATATTTAAAAGATAATTAAAATAGTAGGTAAATTAAGGGTTCAACATAAAAATAAAGCTTATCCGTATTGAAAGTCTAATAGGGGCAAATTATTACTCATTTTTTTATATATATATAAAACTTATTATTAGAATTTTTTTTTTAATCCATATACACAAAAAAAAATTATAAAATTGAAAATTTCATGTATCTTCTTATTGAATAGTCTAAAAAAATCATTTAATTTTACATTTTTTTACAAAATAAAAGATAAATAATCAATTTTGTCTCGTGGTTCTTTCTTCATTAAATAGCTAACACTCATTTAATTATTTTTAACTTTAAAGATATTTTTGTCAATTCCAAAAAGAAAAAAAAAATTATCATCTTTACAAAAATACCCCTAAAATTATAAATAATAATTAACGAAAAATTAAAAGAAAAAATAACTTAAATTTAATAAAAAAAATTCTCAAAAGATATCTTTCGTGAAAAATAAATACTAAAAAAAAAACACAATCCTTAAGTTTTATTTGGAATTTAAAACTTGAAATAAAAAAAAAAATCAAATTGGGATCTGAATGATTTTTTATTTTTTATTTTTTTAGTGAATATATATTAATAACAAAAAATATTACACATAAATGAATAAATAATCATCATTAGAGCTGTAAACGAGCCGAGTCGAACCGAACATCAGAAATTTGAGCTCGTTCGATTAAGTGTTCGAATAGTGTTCAAGCTCGTTCGTTTAATAATTCGAGCCAAAACTTTTGTTCGAGTTCGTTCGATTATTTGTTTATAAAGCTCGAGTTCGCTCGTTTAACTTTCAAGCATACCCGAGCTCGAGTTTGTTCGATTATTTATTTATAAAGCTCGAGTTCGCGAACTATGACACTTTTTTTTTTTACTTTTTTTATTTAAATAATATATATAAATTATAATAAAAAAAATTAATAATATGTTCGCGAACGCTCGATTATGTTCGCGAACAGTGTTCGAGTAAGCTCGAAAATTAATCGAGCCTAAAAATTTGTTCGATTAATAAACGAACGAGCTCGAACCGAACATAAACGAGCTCAAACGAGCTCTAATCATCATTCATGGTAACAACAAACATCCAACCTAAAAAGTTAGAGACAACAAGACTCATCCTAAAAAAATTAGGAGACTCAAAAACAACAACAAAAACAAACAAAAACAAAAACAACAACAACACAACAACACAATTATTATATCTATACTAATGACATTTCGACCACCGATCATTGGCATCATTTGCAAGGAGAGCTCGAGTTCATCTTCTTCCTTCAACAACGATCTTTGCGATCCAGGGCGGATCATAGACCCCAAAAATAGCCCGAAAAAAAAAACATCGAGAAAATGGCCCTAGTAGAAACTGGGTTTAAAAGCTGATTCTTCAAAAAGAAGAAAAAGAACTTAATCAACTAAGATCAAATAGATCTATTGCATATGAAAAGTAAAAGATGATAAAAATATAAAAAATAGATAAAATAGTAACTAAAAAACAAAAATAAAGAAGAAGACAAAAACAAAAAGGAAATGGAAAATTTCTGGCCAAGAGAAAAGCTTAACCGGAGCCAAGCTTCTCTCTTGGCCGGAGGAAATGGAGGAGAGCTGCTGTCGGCTGGAGAGAAAGAGAAGTAGTGAGAGAATTTTTGTTAATTAAAGCTCAAATTAAAATTTGAATTAGTCGGGTTGTGTGATGACTCTTGAGGTTTTGGGAAGGGGAAAAAAAAAATATTATATACTTTTCAACACTACTTTCTAAAACACCATTTCGGAATCGGACATTGGGCAAAAATATTACTCCTATAATTAATTTTTACTCCTCAAAATATTTCTAGCTTTTACTACATAGATGGGAGAATACAATTTATTGAAAATATGTCTTATAATTGTATTACATTACCACAACCTTAATTCAAACAAAATAGCGTAGAATTCACAAACTAATGTTATATATATATATATATATATATATATATATATATACTGGAAAAGCCAAAAACATGTCAATCAAAAACAGCAAGTTTCTGATACTCTTCACCAGCAATGGAAAGCTCCATGACCTGAGCAGGATTAACAATTCCACCTTCCTCCAAGAACAATGTCAAAAGGTTCTTAGAGAATCCACTGACTAGCGCCACCCCGTTCTGCTTTTCCGTCACCGGAGTAGCCCTCGAATCCCTCAAATTCCAGAACACAATTTCCGGCACACTTCTGTAACCATTCTCATTGAATTTCCTCTGTATCGCTTGGTAATCCGTCTCCCATGGATTTCTTGATGCTGAATTGAATTCCATGTCACTGAACACAAAAACCCTCTTTACCAATTCTTCTTCCTTCAGTTTCCCTCCAACAGCTACTTCCAAAATCCTATCAAAAACCCCTTGGAAATTTGTGCTTCCACCCCAATTCATCTTTCTCACGAACTTAGATTTTTCCATTAACGTTTCGCCTTCAATTTTATGAAGCTCTGGATCATCACTGAATGTGATCACTTTGCCTTTCCATGGTTCCTCACTTAATTCAGAAACTAATATCCCAAGAGCTACACATACTTCCATTGGTATCCCTGACATACTTAAAGAAACATCACAAACAGAAATGCAATTACTTAATTTCCCTTTCTTGATCATATCTTCAACCATTCTTCTCCATTGTAGCTCTGCTACGCCTACACCATCTCTGTCTTCTTCCATCACTGCCGCTTGGATAATCTCGTGGGGAAGCAAAGCTCCGGCGGCTATCTTGGCCTTTCCACTTTTTACATCTTCCAGATACTTCTGGAACCTTTCTCCATCGTGTTTCAGAAAATGGGATTTGTAATTCTTCATTGCAACAGAGGGTACTCTGTTATAAGGAAGTGAATCCCATTTGTTTGCACTCATGTAAACCTCAGGCAACTCTAATGCCTTTCGTAGAGGTACGAGGATTTCTTTCCTTAACCTATCTCTAACCTTATAAACATAATGTCTCTCCTCCATTTCCTTGTATTCCGAGTATTTTTCAATTGGAAACATTTTTTTTGCAATGGTTTCGCATATCAGAGTGACCTTATCATATGAAGAATCAATTTTCGGACACCATTTTGCTGCTAAGCTTATTTTACTGAGATTCCCAGCATTCAAATTTTCAACATCAACCCTCAAAAGCTCAGCAAAGAAATCAGATATGGCCTCGTGCAGAGACCTGAAATTCTCATCAGATCTGTATCTCTGCAAGGCTCTTTTGGCTTTATTAAGTTCCTTTTCCTTCCTCAGAGCCCTAGCCTTCTCTGATTCCAACTTAATTTCCTCCAAATTCTTCACTACTTTCTCCTTTATCTCTTCCAGATCTTTTCCCTGCCCCCTTGATTTCTTGCGTCCCTTCCCTATCCTGCCCTTCCGAACTCTCAGTCCCGATCCTGATTTACCTTGCCGTTCCTGTTTATCAGTTTCCCTAACCAAAAGCCCTTCAAGAATCCTATAGAGAATTTCGAGGAAATCCTTAAAATACCCAAATTCAGCAATTGCTTTAACATTACCCGCTAAAGTTTTCGGATGGAAAGAATGGAGCCAAAGCGCCGCCGTATAGAACCCTTCTTTATCAGACTTCCCAGTACCTCTGACGCCCCGCAAATTGCAGATTAATTTCAACGCCATCAAAGGGTCATGTGCCCAAGCCAACTCCAAACGTGCGATCAGTGATTCTCGCGGGGTATCCGGGACGATGTGAAAGAAAAAGTCCAGACATGGATTTCCGGTGGAGAGAAATGTCGGAGAAAGGTTCTCGGTGAAACCCATCAGTGGACGATCGACAGAAGATTCGAGATCTGATTCCTTGCCAGAGTCAAGGAGGGAGAGTTTATCATCCGAGGAAGGCTGATTATCAGTAGCGCTTGTGCTTGAGCCTACTGGAACGGCGACGGTCGTGGCACCGCTCGGAGTGGTGATCGTTGGCGGCGCATAGAGTTCCGGTGGACCAAGAAGTTGCCAGGTGGCTGCCATTAGTTCGTACGGATTTTACGATCAGGGCTTCGGTCTCTCTCTTATGAAATGTTTAGAAACTATGTTAGTAATCAGAAAACGCACTCATTTCGTGCGTCTTTAAAGTAACAAATCTATCTTCTTTTCCGTCATTTTTTAGATTTTCTTTTCCAAAATTTATTTATTTTTTCTTCCATTTTTGAGTTTGGACTGTAAGCAAATATTATATGTTTTATCTATAAAACATATCATTTAATAATGTTTTCTTTTGCTTATCAAAAAAAAAAAAAAAAAAAAAAATAATGATGTTTTCTTTTTTCATTTTAATTAATTTTTAAAATTTAAACTCATTAATTTTTTTTTTTATACTAAAAAATTATAAAAAGATAATTACTATTTTTTAAAAAAAATTAAATTTTATATCCGATAGCTACTTTGTGCTCTAACTAAACGAAAGTCGATCCACAAAACCTAGGTCGTCCGACCCTATAAGGGGAAAGCTCTCTGCTACACTTGCATCTTTATAGGTAAGGTTTGAATTTAAGACCTTACGTATGAGAAACCATAATCTTTCCACTTGGATCAACTAAACCGAAGTCAAGTTGTGTTAAATTCCTATTAGTGGGAAGCTCTTCTTACATTATCTCTTCATAAGTAATTTTTGAATTAAGGAATTTACATACACTTGGGTCAGGCCTTTGAACTCTGCGAGCGCTCCGTAGGCCGAGTCTGAATTAGTCTCACTGAAAAGGTGGGGACATCGGGCGCCCAAATGAGTACGAAAAAAAAAATATATTTTCCCACTTAATTCAAGGAAAAATTGCTGCTAAAAGTGAAAAAATAAAAAATGAAACTGGGCCGATGTTTAAACTAAAGGTCCAGTCCTAAATGTTGAGTTTTGGCCCAAATATTTAAAGTAAGTTTGTTGAGCAAACCTCAGGTTTGTTATCATATAGGACGACCCAACCCAACCCCGTCCAAACAAAATATTTACGAGTTTTTTTTTTTTTTTCTTTTATTTTATAAAATTAATATAATATTTATTAACATTCATTGAATATTTTATAAAATATATCATTTTCTGAAGTAATGATAACCTTAATGTGCTGTAATGGAATGAAGAATAAATAAATAAATAAAACAATCTAAATTCATTCAATTAAAAAAAGGACTTAAACCAAATTATAGGCTAGGTAAAAGAAATTAGGACATTCATTCAAATGTTACGAAGGTTTTCAAGAATATCATAATGAAAGTTAACTTTGGAAAAAACTATGTTACAAATCATTGTTCACTATATCTCTTTAGAACAATTATGATTGAATTTAGACTACTAGCATTGGAAAATTTGCCCCAACACTTATAACTTGTATATTTAAATAGAAATTCTCTTCTTTAACATATCCTTTTATATTCCGATAAATTATGATACATTATTTTTGGTAGAAATTGAATAGTAACAATTAATACATTAACACATTTTACTCTTAAAATGATTATCAATATATATATATATATATTTTTGTTTTTGGTTAAGGGCACAAAGTGTCATAGATGAGTCCCAAAATATGGGAGGACACTTTTAAGTCAAAACCACATCCCGACTAATCTTGTTTCAGCTGAGTTTGTTCCTTGCGAGAGGAAGCTCTGAATGATTAACTCTACAATCGGTTGTTAGAATCAATAGGTCTTCAAATTGTTCATTTGAAAAAATGGAAACCCTTCTTATTGGATGATCATGATACTTCCCAAAAATCGAAATTCTTGATCAATGGACTCCGATCCAAATTTTAAATAGTTACATACATGAGTCGAGGTTTAAACTTTTAATCTCACTTAAATTAGGAGAAATCATTACCAACTCATAAGAGCTTTGAGGTTAATTATAGATATTTTTATTTAATTAACAACTGAATTGAAAGTGTTCACACGATCCAAAAATAAGGATAAAATAAACATACATACATATATATATATATATATATATATATGTGTGTGTGTGTGTGTGTGTGTGTGTGTGTTTATAAATCATGTAAATTCTAAGTAAGTAGGTAGAAACTAGACTTCTATTTCTTAAATATATATATATATATATATATATAATTTTTCATAATTTGGATATGATGGATAGAAGGACATGTATAAGAACTCACAATTGAAACCCCCCATGAAAGTATGAAACTTTGAAAAAAGGTTTGATTAATCAAAAGAGAATCATTGTTGTTTTCATGTCATGCTTCATCATTATAAGGAAATTAAGGATAAATTAGGCAGTAAGAAAAAATGTTCAATTCTATCACTGAAGTGATCTTTTTGAGTCATAAAATGACTTGGTTCATTTAACCATTTTACAACTAATTTATAATTAATTATAATCATACTTTTTAAGTAGAAAACCAAGAAAAAAAATGCCCTTTTTTTCCACATTTCCCTTTTCCCCTTTTTTATTTTAAGTTTTTTTATTACTTTATGTTTCATAGAAGCAAAATTAAATGCAAATGCTCCTTTATCATACAAAAAAGGTGACCATTTAGACTTTGACTTTGAATGTTACTTTGACTCCCCTAAGGTTGTATTTCGATAGTCATGATTTTAAAAAATTTATTTTAATTTTTTTATTGATGTAATAACAATAAAATGATTGGATTGTTAGTAAAGTCATAAACAATACATCTTATCTCCTAGTTTGATTTTTTTTTTCTCTTTTTTAATTTTAATGGACGATAGATCAATTTCGATATATAACAAGCTACAATTCAAATGTAATCAAAATTAAAAAATAATGATTGTTCAAATACTGTCTACAGTGTACCGTTTAGAAATGCAAACTTTGTCTATTCCTTTTACACGGGAAATGTATAGAAGGTAACACAAATGATTCACGGGAACTCCCTGGTTTCCATGACCATGCAATTTCTTTCAAGGAAAAAAATAATAATAAAAAAAAAATCTTGTCCATAAATTTTTTTCAAAATACTGTTTTGGTCCAAATTTTAGTGTTTGCAAAAACTTATGTCTGTTTATGTATTTTACTTGATGGGCAAGAAATTGACCAAACTCTTGGTTAGCAATTAAGTGAATTCACTACATGGATGATCAATTTTACATAATTTGATGTAATTGAAAATATTGAAACTTAGGGTTTTTTCTTATATATGGTCTTATTTTTGTTATCATCAATAATAAGAATATTGATTTTCTTACCATGGTATTAGGGATTGTAGCAATAGCAAGGATTTGAACTCAAGATATTCTACTTTAATACCATGTTTAATCGAGTCAAATTGTCACTTGATCTAAAAATTAAATTATCCTTTTAACACATCACTAGCTCACATGTGGATCGTTCACAAATTTTCTTAACCAGAATCAACACATGCATATTAATCAACAAAATTAGAGACACTAACATAGATTCAAACTCAAAATTTTCCACTCGATACTATATTAAATCGAGAAAAATTGTCACAATTTGCCTTGACTTAACATAGTATATGATATATTCTCTATTCAAGTTTGATACGGAAAAGAAAAATTATTTATATATATATATTATATTGGATTATTTATATATATTATTATTGTAAGTATACAAATCTAATGCATGTCAAGTTTTTATATGGGAGTGACACAATTCAGAAAAAGACTTGATAGCAATTTGTAAGAACAGTTTATTTAATTTAGTGGTTAAAATACAAAAAAAAGATTTGTTACGTGCTGCACTACCTAAAACCATGGCCCTCCCTCAAAGAAAAGCAGATTTATCCTATAAAATATAGGTGTTGCTGTATACCTAATACCTATGACCCTATATGACTTTGCAAATAGAAGTTTCTTCTATTCCCTGTTTGACACCTATTAGACTAAAACAATAACCATGAATAGAGAGAGATCTAATTTGGTAAATTCTTCATCCCAAAACAAACAAAAACTTAGACCACCGCCATAGTCAGAAAATGTGGTAATTTAGTTGGTGTGACTTTTTTTATTTAAGTATTTTTATCTATTTGGAACGATTTTTTATTGTATTTTTTGCCACGTACTATAATATTGAAAGTTTTCTTTGATAATTCCTTTTAGAAATAATCGATTACCAAATTAAAAAAGTTTGAAACCTAGTTGTGTGCTAAATGCTAGTAAATTATTGATAAGGAAGGAAGATATGTAATCATAACCTTATCTTGTCCCATTTAAACTAGAAACTCTTCTTCACTAAATGTTTCCTTCTTTAATTGTTTTCCACTTTCTTTCTTTTGAGTTTTGTATGAAATGTAAAAGAGGGTAATTTGTGTGTAATGTTTGCTTTGTGTTACACAAAGTCAAGAAGCCAAGAAAACAAAAGGCAAAGACAATCAAGTGATCATTTATACATCTTGAATTTAAGTCACATTATTTTGGGACAGAAGTATCAAGAAACAAAAGAGACATTAAATCTACTTTCTTTGCATTTCTCCTCACATGTAGTCCGATGACAAATTTTATAAAGAAGATTCAATAATACAAATCAAATAAATGAAAGTAATAGATAGGAATTAAATCATCGACCAGTAACTATAATACGGGGTTACCCAGAAAATCATATATCATTTACAAGTTTTTTGCATTAAACTTATCTTTTACTTCTATTGAGTGAAAATCTAGAAAGTAAAAAAAAAAAAAAAAAAAAAGAGATCTAATAATATCTTTCTCTTTGGATGCATATATATAGTTAAATGGACCCACATGTAATCTGACTCTTGCCTTGGATATTCTTCGTTGGCAAAAGAAAGAACTACACAAAACATCCTTAAAATAAAATAAAAACTGCCATTTGTCCATGACACTTTGTAAGCTGTAACCACAATTTTTTTTTTTATTATTACTATATTCATGAAAAAAAAAAGAAAACAATTTGCTGAGATTTTTTCCTTTCTTTCTTCTTGTCTTTCTCATAGCTAACTAATATAATATACTCCATAGCCTCATAGATAATAGTATACTGTTTGTTTTTAACTTTACATGGCTACAGTACGCAACAAGGATTACAACACTCATTAATCACAAAAAGGGAAAAAAAAAGAAAGAACAAAAAAGTAGTAGGAAAATCAAGAAAAAGAAGATCTTCTTGGTTTTTTTTTTTTTTTTTTTTTTTTTTATATCATTGATGAATCAATCAAGGGTTTGTTTGATGGATACTCAAAAGCTCTTCCAAATAATCATTCCCTAAATCTTCAAACACAAATACATTCTCTACCTCTACCTTGACCTTATTATTATTATTATGAATAATTTTACTGTCATTTTTTCTGGTGACATTTCTTCTTCTCCTCATGGAATGTTTTCTCTTGAGTGCAATAACCGGAGAGCAACCGGAATCTTGTTCAAGACAGTATTTCATGTCAAGAAGCGATTCTCGAACAGTATCGACAGGGAAGTTGAGAATCGCCGCCGTTCCTCGCATTGAAAAGGCGGCTTGGTCGTAAGCCAGAGCAGCAGCTTCCGCACTGTCAAATGTGCCTAACCAAACTCTTATACCGTTCCTAGTTGAATCCCTTATCTCCGCCGCGAATTTTCCCCACGGACGCTTCCTTACACCTCTGTACGATTTTTCCTTTCTGGGTTCTGCACAAGAATTAACTTCGTGTTCTTCGGATGATGTTTCTTGAGCTGTTTCTGCTTGTGTTATCAGACCGTAAAGAAGCATCTCTTCTGAGTCATTTTCATTGAAAGGAAGTGAATTTTGGTTGTAACATAATTGATCTTGACATGGGAAAGTTTCCATTGATCCGAAAGATGATGAATCAGAGGAGAATTCGGATTTTAAAGAAGAAAAGAAAACAGAGGAATCCATATATTTTTTTTCTCCCTCTCTCTCTCTATATGTATAGATTATGTAAGTCCAGATTTGGATGAACACATTTAGAGAGTTGCACGTTAGCCACCTTTATATACCGAATGCAAGGGAAGGAATCAGGCGGGGGTGGGGGGGGGGGGGGGGATGGGGGTGTGGGGAAGATTGAATTTTTTAAATAAACTATAAACCATTGGATATATATATATATATATATATATATATATAAATATATATTATGTAAGGAGAATGATGTTGTGTGACAAGATTTTTGTGTCCAAGGAGGATGTCTTGTTTTTCTGGGATTATATTGTAAATTGGTCTTTTTTTTTTTTTTTTTTTTTTTTTGAATTTTGTTGGAAGGATATTGAACCAATAAAGAAATCAAACACGTGGGTCAAATGAAGGAAGGGCGGCCAGGTCAGACAGAAAGTTGGATGAGGTCATTTGATAAGATTTTATTACCTCAATTTTTATTTTTTTATACTTTTTCCTTCTTTTGCCTTTGTCTGAATTTAGCAGATTATTGTCAGTACTCAAGCAGCATATTTTAGTTATCAAGAATTTCTTTCCCCCCGGCCCCGCTAAAATCATACGATCCATTTTTAGTTATATGGAAACTAATATGAAGTTTCTTTTCTCATTAGATGCTCAAAAACCTCTTTGAATGTGTGAATTCTGGTTTCTTTAATATGGAATGAGGTTCTTAATTGGATAAGAAGGAAAATAAGACCTCGCATTTGCTTATACTTATGATACCGAGTGTTTTAAATGAGTTTCAATTATGAATGATCATGTTTATATGATCACAATTAATCTTGGTCGATTTAAATAGGTTCCATGCAAGAAATGACTATATATGTTAGGACGGTTCAATATTACTACCTTACATGAGTTAAGAATAAGACCTTTCATCCCCGCAAGGGGTGGCCAAGTTGGTGGGTAGGAATCCCGGTGACTGAAAGGTCCCGGGTTCGAATCCTGCCAACGCCTTCTTGGTCGAGCTTGTTACACGGGGTTTACCCAGTGTAGTTTACACTGACGCCGTGGTTTGCAAGCTATTGCGCTAGCCCGGGGGTTTACCCAGAGCGCACTCAAAGAGTAGCGGTTGCGGGTTCCCCCGTCATAAAAAAAAAAAAAAAGAATAAGACCTTTCATTTGAATAACTATTAGAATCTTATGTAACATTTTTTCTAACATCTATATCATTTACATCTTCACGTGTATGAGAATTACAAATTTCTTTAACAAGACTTAATTCACGTGTATGGTCCTTTACGGAAAGAAACTCCGATATCAAATTTTAAATAGTTACATACATGAGTTAGAGTTTGAACTCTTGACCTCACTTAAGTCAAGAGAACTCCTTTACCAATTCACATGCGTTTTGGAATTAACACCTAAACTTTTAAAGTATGTGATAATTTACGTCAATTTATAACAAACTTTGTGAATAAATTCTTGACAATTTTTTAGGAGTATTTTGCGGAAAATTCATTTATAGGTATATCAAAAACTATTAATTAGTTATGACTTTCAAAAGCTTGCCATGCTTTTGAAAATGAAGTCTTAGTAGCTGATGATGAACCAAAAATTGCAGCAGCTTCCTAGAACTTCCCCCCACACCAAAGAAACCCTTTACCAGTGGAATCAAATTTTAGAAAGAAAATTGACATAATTTTTAGTTAGCCTACTTTCTACAAGTTTCTACTAAAGCAAGGTTTGAAAAAACAAGCTAAGATTGTATACCTAGGCATATCTTTACCCCCCCATAAAGACATGCAGTCCACATATATATATATATATATTTCCCTTTTCTTGGATCAACTTGATAATGATATGTAAGAATCAAAGAACATTCAAACGTTGTATATGTATAGCTAGTTTCATAACTAATAAAATCTATGTAGGATTTTTCACATACACTAAATTCTTCTTCAAATAGGTCCAAATTCAAGAAGAAAATAAAAAAAAAAAAAAAAAGTGACAAAATTCTATTGTTTTTTCTCTATTTTATTGTCACCAATCTCTCTGGGCTGCCTCTGCATTTCCGGGAAATCAACCAGCTCTTGTCTTGATCATTATTAGTAAGCACGGTTTACTTGAACCAACAACTTATGCATTCATAAGTTCGAATTTTATGAATAAAAAAAGAATAGACCTTCAAAATATCAAGGTGTAAAGAATTTTTCTGACTTAAATGAAATTAAAGATTCGAACCTCGAATTTAATTTTATGGGCAGAAAAATCTATTTTGAACGAGATTATTGTGGATGTAAATCGCATTTAATTTGATATAAACAAAATGCACAAATTACATGAAATTAATGAAAGGACAAAAATCTGTCAAAATTTTTGCTCCTTTGAACCTCTTCAGGACTTCACCAGTAAATAATTTTGACTATTTCTGGACAAAGCCTAATTAATATTCTTCTTAAAAATTCTAGAATGGTCTTCCCCTTCCTTTCCTTTCTCAGATTCTTCTTTTT
>JAHSUH010000937.1:0-5000 GCA_025388415.1 Cynanchum wilfordii | reverse complement strand
ACAAAATATTTTTCATCTACCAGTAGCAGCAGACCTCACTTATAACTAGACAAAAAAAAATTTATTTTCTTTTTTAAATACTTTTGTATATATATATATATATCGAAAATGTAATATTTATTAATATTATTTTTTTAATAAATAAAATAAATTTATTAATTCTTCTAATGAGGAAGAATGCGTGGAAGAGATTATATATATAAGACCAAACCATGCATACAATTGAAGTTTGTAACTACTCATGCAATGTATATATATTATATTTATTCAAATTGAGACAAAAAAAAGTATAATAAGAAATCACTCATGGGAGCTTAGTTATAAAACTAGAAAGAGACATGTCATCCATCATAAGAGAATGGTTTCTCTTCTTCTTTTTCTTCTTCTTCGAAGTTCCAGATTTCTTAGTCAAGGAGAAAAGTCTTCACCAAAGAACCCTACAATCGGCCTTCTCTCTCTAAATATTTATATATATGTATATGTATATAATATAATAAATAGTGTGCACAGATACTCAGAAGTCCAGCTAACTAATTAAGGGAAATACTAGAGCCGTCATCTTGTTATACTTTCTCAATTATCTCCTCCTCTTCGAACCAATCTGTTTCATATTACTTTCTTATCCTTACATTTACCCTAAACATATACATATATATATATATATATATACATTGGGTTTTTTTCCTTCTTTTTTCTTCTTAATATGATTAAAAAAGCTTAGAAATACTCTAATGGAAATCTAATTTGGATAGTAATCAGCAAAAATATATATATATATATATATATATATATATATATGATAATTGTGAATAGGATCAGGATACTATATGCATGGTTCTAAAAATAGTTTACTATTCCACCTATGTATGATTTTTCTTTTTTTTTTCCTTTCTCCTTTTTTCAACAAATATGTAAATTTCTTTTCTGATTTGAAAATATATGGAATATTGAAATTCCTAAATGTGTAGCTATAGCTAGGTTGATCGATCACTCCCTCTTTTTGACCACATTACTTTTTTGCCCGTCTGAGGGCTTTTTTTTGCTTCACTTTCTATAACATAATAGACCAATATGTAGTGGAATACATACGCGCATATGATCAACTTCATGACTTGATATAATGAAAAAGCGCATTATAAATGTTACACAAAGTCGATGATTTGATATTCTTTATAAGTAGAATCGGGGTGAGGTCATTCCTCGAGTAAGAGTTGGACTTTAGAGCACAATTTGGATCAAATCTGAATTAGTCAAAGTCGTTATGACTCCAAATACCAAATTGTCTAACCAAATAGTATTATATGCTCTTTTTTTTTTATTATATCACGAGATATTTTAGATGGATTGCAATTATTGCCAATGCATTTGAATCATAATTAGTTCCAAACTAATTTCTATTCGACCTGGTTAGATCTTTTATTGAGATTAAACTCTAATCTCACTTAAATTATAAAAACTTATTACGTGTGGCTAGCCAATCAATCTGCTTAGTACTTTTTTTCAAATATATATATATACATTATAATCGAATTAATTACCATATATATATATATATATATAAAGATATATAACGTTATATCTATATAGTTAGAATAAACATGTCAAACTTGACGCTTCGGTTCAATACCTCCCCGAATTCATGGAATGAAGAAGGAGATAAGTTTCCTTGATGTTTATTTCTTCTATATATATATATATATATATATATATATATATATATATATATATATATATATATATATATATATATATATATTCAAGCTGTATCTAAAATAATTATCTCGATTACTTTAGTCTAACTCGTATTCGAAAAAAAAAAAGTTATATATATAAACTCTTTACTTAATTATAACCACCCTTCAAAAGCAATGCAAAATTAAATTTTGTCAAACAACCTTTTCCCTACAATCTAACCAAAAAAAGTAAAATTTACCATTTTCCATGGTTTCAAAAATTAATCAACATATAGTCACTACTCTGTCAAAAACAACCAAAATATAAAATATATATTATATATATTTTTTCCATATACGAAGCTCACTGGCAACTTCAGTAACATAAATATACTTAGCCATCAAATCAGATAACCCACAGAAGAATTAAAATTAAAAGAACCTGCTCTGCGCCTCCACATGCTGCTAAATTTCTGGAATTTAATTCTTTTATCCAAAATAATTCTCCACGTTTCCATAATCATCATTAATTTTTTCTGTAGTTTCCCTTTCGGATTTACATCTTCATTTTTTTTAATAATAATTTAAAAATGCATGTTGCGAATAATATTGATAATGCTCCCCCCGCATCATTTATTTACTTCAGAAACACTGAAACTAGCGAAAAATATTTGTGTGAATCCGCAGCCACATAACGATAACATAAGATAATATATATATATATATATATATATATATATATAATTCTCACCAAAAAAATATTTTTGAGTCCTAAAGGTTAAGAGAAAGCAACTAGTCATTATCAATATGGTTAACTGGTTAGGCAGGCTATGATGCCAACAGATTCATGGTACATAGTCCTGTTTTTTTCTTTTTCTTTTTATTTAACGTTTATATTTATTTTTTTAATGATTTTTTCTTGAATTTCCATATTTATCATTCCCTTAAACACGTCAAGTTTAAACACATATTTTCAATAACAATTTGAACATTCAGATAATAAATAGTAAATGAGTTAGAATTAGGGTTCAACTCAAGTATATATATATATATTTTTTTTTTTGAAATTTTATATTTGTTACTTTTTTTTTTTTTAATATTTTTTGTTTCAATACTATATTAAATATCGATAATATAAAATAAAAATTTAACATATTGTATTTTTGTGGGTCAATTTAATTGGTTTCTTTGTCCAGCAGCTTATTTTTAACAGTCAACCTCATCGTGGCTCTATCTGTGCTTATCACTACTTTTCTAGTTATGATAATTACTCGAACTCTGGTCACATTCAAAACCCCATTTTTTTCTCCACATATTGATTTTTTTTTTTTTTTCTATGATGTCATTTTCCCTAATCTGGAAAATTCTTTAAATTTTATATATACTTTGGCAATATTTAAAAAAAAAAGTGCAGCAAATTCATGATGAGATAATCAGCCATTTATTTCATTTTATTTTAAATTTTTCTTCGAGTCTAATATGAATTCACACGTGATTATCTATTAAGGAGTTGAGTTATTATTAACTAAACTACGTTTTCATATAAATGTATAAAATATTTAGTTATGTCTTTTATTAAACATTAACAGGGAAAAAGAAAACTTTCAATCATCATATATATAATTTTTTTTTAAAAACTCTTCTAATATATATTTATTTATTTATTTATTCATTCATACTATTTGAACTCGAAAGATCTCACGCAAGATAGGTCATCAAACAGTTGGATTAACAAAGATAATCTTGTCTTAAATTAGATTATAACTTTAAGGCGTAGGTGAGCTAGTAAAGAGCTCTTTTAGCTTAAATAAGGTCAAGAGTTTGAACATTGACTCATGTAAGTAGTTGTGGTCGGAGTTTCCTCTCACAAGAGACAATCCCGACTCAATTAGGATAGTCTAGATGTGAATTGACTTAAAAATGTCTTTCCATAGTTTGAGACTCATTTAAGACACTTCGTGCTCTAAGCAAAGAAAAAAATTAGATTAATATATATATTTGTTTTATATGAATTTTTGAGGAGATAGAAATGATTATTTACTGTCAAATTACGTAATAATATGATATCTTAGTAACTTCTAGATTATATTGACTTAGTTATCTTATACATATTAATTATATATAAACTTATCTTGATAATTTACTAAATGAAATTTCTAATTATCATTATTTTGTGAGCAACTATATATACATATAGTTAATATATATATATATATATTAGCCACGAGTGAAATGAATTAGTGTCGCAAGTTCTTCGAATTCGGAATGAAAAGACACAATACCGTATACAAATTGTAGAAATTAACGTTGTTAGACAATTTCAAACAAAGAAATTATATAGTTTTACAACTCTTTATAATCATCATAGTAACTTCTTCTTCTTCCTTTTTATTTTTTATTTTAGTAAAATAAATTAGAACGTGAATTACTTAAAAAAGTGCACCGAGTGGGTTTGGATAAAAATAAAAGGAATCTTAAAAAAAAAAAAAAAAAAAAAACCTCTTACAAGAGCTACATACATTGGATTAGAATTTAAATTATATATTTTCCTTTTTCTTTTTCCTTGGCGGTGGTGATTTGTATTTATTATTGTTATTATTTTGTTTTGACCACCATCTAATATATATAAAGTTATTAGTTTAATTTGATCTGTTCTCTAACCGTTTAATTCTTATTCGAATAAAAGTCTCACATTAACTCTTATATAGCGTGTGTAATAAGTATCAAATGCATGACCTTATATAATATTCTCATTACACTTTCCTATTGTTCTTTACAATTATTTAATCATTGAAAATATATTTTTATTTAATTTATTGATATTATGATTCAAACTCTTAGTTATAGGAGAATTTTTATTTTAAATATTTAAACTACTGCCCTAATATATGTATATATATAAAGAAAGACAAATGGCACCCAAGTGGATTTATGTCATCAAGGATAGGTCTGAGGTCCCCAGCATATATAGGCAACTATAGGGAAATTAATAATAACAAAAATGATATTAATTTTACGTAAATGGCAACCCTTTTTTGTTTTGTTAATTAGAGATTTGACTAATCCCAAGTAAATGGTTTCTCTAACCTTTTAACTTATTATTATTATTTTTTTTGCCGAGTTGGTGTCTTACGGGAGGAAGCTCTGACATCAAATTTTAAAAAGCTACATACGTGAGTGGGGGTTTGAACCCCTAACGTCACTTAATCTAGAAGAGTTTCTTATCAATTCACCTATGCATTGAAGTTTAGGTATTATTATTATTATTATAGTTGATGGTGGTTCTTAACTTATCTAAATATATTCTTTTTTTTTTTCAACTTTCTT
>JAHSUH010000934.1:0-19963 GCA_025388415.1 Cynanchum wilfordii | reverse complement strand
ATTTATAAAGTTCTCAGTGAAGATATCACAACTTTAATATCTAGCTTATCCCACAGCCAGCCGTTAAGCAGCCCTTCCCCCTAGAGGGGACAAACTCAAAGTAAAGAAAACCCAACTTAAAAATCGGAGACTAAATGTAAATGCAATTATTACATTTAACTTCGGAAATAAATAAAAACAGTGTCGATGTCTCCTTGATAAGGAGTTTAAGGCCTTCCCTTTCGAGGCTTGACCAATTCCTCGGACAGGTCCATACAATACCAATCATTGAGGGGAGGTCTGGGCAGATCATGGCCCCGCTCCATCGATTATCAAAATTGGATTTTGTGGGATAGAAACTCGGTTTCACCATTGTTGCATGTCGGTGCTCCTCCGATTCCTGCTTCCCCTTTTTACATGGATGAACCTCCTTCGGACTATTGAAACTTGTTCCTCGGTAATCACGACAAGTTTCTTCTTGAGACATAAGAACATCTTCTTTCTTATGATTAATGCAGCTTGTATTACCTCTGGAATTATGATTAATGCTCGGTTGTGCAAACGTGATGTCCATAGGATCATGAGTTACACCTCTCTGTCTTTTGCAGCAGATTGGGCCATCTATGGGCTTCCTTTTATTTAAGTTGGACGAGGTCAGAACACTAAATGGTATCTCTTGATTATAGGGCTTGGGAATGGACATTGGGTTTCCTTCAAGGAGATGAAGGCCTATAGGATCCGATGGGCTTCCTTCTTGGGCCTGGTAAAGGGATCACAAAGGCCGGGTGGGATGGAGAATTGTTTAGAAAAAGGTCTGAAACAAGAGTTTGTAGCTGGTGACCCATTGGATTGGCCCACCTTTTTATCCACAATATTTGGGCGCTAAGACACTTCCTTACTTTTCACAAGGCGGGGTGGGAAATTTGAAATTTCCTTCAGGGGGGTATTGGCTTTCACATGGGAGTTGGCTATGTCGGAAGAGGTACACCTCGGTTCTTGCGCTAGTGCTACCCTTGTGTCCATCTTGTCGTCTCTCTGGGAATCTTGCGTGTTTGGTTGGTTCTCTTTCCCGCCTGATAGGTCATGCTTAAACATTGATTTTCCGTCCTTATTCATGTTGTTCCGGGAGAGTTCGGTGAGTGCCCGCATCCAAGGGGGCCAAATCAAGAGGGTTCTATCTTGCCGAGACCACTGTCCATCCGGGATTCACCACAAGCCTCGCCGTATGAGTAACACGACCACGGTTGAACAAAAAATCCGAAAGACGCTCGTATTTGAAGGCCAACCAAAGTTTTTCACCATTTTCCCTTGTGATGAAGCATCCAGGTTTAAGGGCCTTAGAGATATCTAGCAAAGCTCTAATACGAACAAAACGGTATATTCCAGCCTTCAGATGGTCTTCATCAATATCATATTGTTGCCCGAACAGTTTGCCTATTCTTTTCATATTCTCTGCATTCAGTCGATTTGGGGGAAGATTGTGCACTTGTACCCACACTTTACAAGTAGAAAAATCAACTTTGTCTAGAGAAAGAGAAGGATCCCATTGCTTGAGATTCAGAATATGCCCCTTTACTGACCATGGACCCGTGTCTGCGATGCGCTGTCGGTCTTGAATATTCCTGAAAGAGCATGTAACCATATTATTCCCCAGTGCTTTAATGTCAACATTGGGGCCCAGTGTTCCATGTCGAATGAAGAACGGCAATAATGGCGGAGGAGTTTATAAGTTTGGAGCGGAGCGGACGTCCTACAAGTGTGAAGTCCGAGATAGCATTGTCGTCCACTTCATTAAAGAGAAGATCTAGACAGTCAATGTTTTCATCCATGGTAGTTGAGTGACGAAAATAAATACAAACGAATGAAAGAAGAAGTAAATGCTTGAACAGGTGTAGAGTTGCAGGAGGATGGTGGAAGTGTAGAGGTGGAACAGGACTCTAAGAGCCTGCGAGGAAATCTAGCCAACTAGTGGGGATCATCTCTAGAGAGATGGTGGAGGATTCCACTCTTAGAGAGAGAACGAAGCAACAATATTTCTTTTATCATATTATCCTTCTTTCAAGACAAATCTTATTATCTCAAACCCTAATATTCAACATCTCTCAAACCCTGCCTCCTTCCACAACCCGGTAAGAGGAAAGGTAGCCGAAGAATGAGACTTATCCACCACCATCATTACCGCCACAGCAATCTCACTCCGTTAGGATGGGCAACAGTGGTACTACAGTGGAATCCTCTGTTCACGAGTTTTTTGATGATGATCGGCAGCAAGATGGGAAGATCTAGACCGTTGTTCTCGAATCGTACATCGTGGATGTGTCGAAAGGAAACACCGAAGAGGATACTCGTCTCTTTGCTGATACTGTCGTTAAGTTGAATCTGCAGAAGTTGGCTTCCATCGCTGAAACTATGGCTACCGAAAATCCCAGAAGCGGCGGCGACGAAGGTAGTTGTTCTTGGGGTGATTTTTGCGATTCTGTGAATATCATCATCATTAGGCTCTTTTTTGTTCGTGAACTTTGTTCAACTTAAAAAAACCACAACAACAAACTTTGTTCGTGTCAGTGTTTCTTCTTTTTCCTTTTCTTTCTTTCGTGATTTCAGTTGATTTTATTGTTTTCTGGATAAATAATACATTCAACTTCATACAGATAAATCTTATTGTTTTCTGGATATTGCTTGAATAATAGAGGCTGTAGATATAATCTCTTGTTTCATTATCTAGGTAAAAGAATGATGCTCTAGATGCAGGGCATAATGGAGTGATTTGGACAATAAAAAGATCAAAAGTGATTTAGTTGGGAAAATCAGATTTAACACTTAGAGCAACAACAGAACATCAGCACTACTGTTGATACTCTTCTGGAGACCAAAATACAGGCTATGTATGGACAGCCTTGAAACTCCAGAAGAAAAATCTTGACTTAAAGTTGTCTACACAACACCTTTCCAAGAAATTAAATTCTCTCTCTGTGTATGCATCCTCTTCTTATGGGACCTTGTGTTGAATTCTGCCTTTTGCTCTACGATTATTTGATCATATTCTTCTCCTTTCAAGATTTTCCCATCCCCTCCCCACTTCAGTATATATTTAGGTCTTATTTTATATATCTTTGCATCATCCACAGTTCTAATCCATTTATATTTTTGAGTTGAGCTTAAGAAGTTTTGTCTCTTTCAAAAACAAGAAAGTTTTGTTTTTGGTCTAATGAAAACTCATGCTGATCACCAAATAGTGTACAGCTTTTTAATACATCTCTCTAAGCTCTTTAATATATAATTTAGAATATCTTTTTGGTTCAATGACCATCTGAATTAGTTCATATTCTTGTTTGAAGGAAGACGTTTACAATAAGACTCAAACTACTTAATGCTGGATTTTAACTATTTCTGTTATTATGCAGGTATAGGCAACCCATTACCATTTTGAAATATTAGAAGTTGTCAAGAAGCTCAAATTCATTGGGATAAAGTAAGTTCTACTATCTACATTTTTGGAAGAAACAATAGACTTTTATGCATTTATTTATTAATTTTTTCAACAATTGACCTCTGGAGTGATGATTTAGCTTCAGCTCCTTTTGTTTTTCTAAAGTGTGTTTTTATAACTTATCTAATGATTATTATTAACATTGGGATGAATAGCTTCTCTTTTTTTGAGTATTATTTTGCTGCATTGATTATATTTGATCAATTGATATTTTCCTTCCTTGTTCTTTCGCTTTTATTATTTATTTGTTTGACTTTTAAATGAACTCCTTCACAGATGTAATAGGTACTGCCCCCAGGATGTTTCCCGTGCTTCTAAGCTTCTTCTAGTACATATGTTGAACCAATGAACTATGATATATGTTTCTATTTGACTTTCTGTGAAGCTGCAATACAGATTACAACTATTGTAACAAATAAGATGAAGATTCTGTGCCTCATCCTAAAATGAAGGTCTGCATGCTGGGAGATGCTCAACACGTTGAAGAGGTAATATTGAATCCAAGGTCTTCTATAACAAATAATTAGTCCTTTTCATTTCGTGTAAATTGAGGATGAAGGCTATCATAGATGTGCTGAATTTTTTTCCCCACATTTTTGGTTGCTTTTAGCAATAAAACTAAAGGTTAAACGTACATAACATATGTTGCTTCTGGTAATGTTGTTTACTACACATTTAGATAACTCTGTTCTACTTCTGAATAGCAAAACCAATGCAAGATAGGCCACACTTAGTTGCTTATTATTTATGTTTGATTTATGCATTTTATGTGAAAGTTGAACTGTTCTGAAATTTTGCTCATGCAAATACACTTAGCTTGTCCCAAATATCAATTCTTTTGACTTTTTTAGAATGATATTTATATAATGAATTTGTTTGCTTTCTTTCTTTCTTTGTTACTCGTGTTAAATGTTTAAATGTTTGGTTGAGGCCCTCTTACATTATTGTTGTTGACAAAAATCTTACCAATTTTTTATTTTTGCAGGCTGAAAAAATTGGTCTGGAGTAATTGGATGTCAATGGTTTGAAGAAGCTTAACACAAACAAGAAATTGGTTGAAAAACATTATTAGAATTGATATTATTTATTATTCAGATTTTATAAATATTGTATTATTCAAATTCTATGTATATTTTATTATTATAATGAAATTTAGAATGTCTTATAATTCGAAATTTTTATATATTTGACTAGAAATATTATTATTTATTACTTTTATTGTTATTTGATTTATATATATATTTAAATGGTCTTTTTTTAAATATATTTATATAAATTTATAGGTATTTAATAAATAATTTAATAAAATTATTAAATTAAAATTAACAATAAAAATTTTTAAAAAATAAAGTATACGATGTCAAGACCATCGCAAATCGATTGCAAATAGCGAAGGCCTAGATTGTCGCAATTTGGTCGCAAGTAGCGACGGCTTTCTCAATTGCAAATTGATTGCAAATAGCGACAGCTTTTTTCATCGGGTTGCAAATAGCGATAGCTTTTTTCATCGCAAATCCGTTACAAATAGCGATGGATTTTTCCGTCGCAAATCCATCGCAAATAGCGATCGCTTTTTTCCATCACAATAGCGACCAACTTCTTATCCGTCGCAAATAGCGACGGAGTTTTTTGCAACGGCCAAATCCGTCGCAAATCTTGAATTTTCTAGTAGTGGAAGATGGACAGGCTAACGATTGAAAGTGATTCTCTAGAAGTTGTGTTAGCTCTCAACGATGTGCATGACTTTGAAGATTGGCAAGCCAAGTCGAATATTGACAAGGGGAAGTCCTTTTTGCTTAAATACCCCCTCTGGTTCTGTAAACATGTGAGTAGATGTTGCAATCATGGAGCCCATAATTTAGCTCAATGGGCAAAGTCTTTTAATATTAGTGGGTCTGTTGACCTTAACATGCTCCCGTCTGATATTATTTGTAATGGAGCAGACGATGGTGTAAATATTCTGGATGCAGATGAGATGAATGATTAAATCACCATTCACCAAAAAAAAAAATTGTAGACCAAAAAAGGAATTTGTGTTTGCACGGATATTTTGAGAAGTAAAAGAAAAAAAAAAATTAACATGACCCTAGTATACATGTTCATTTGAAATGCAAGAAAAAAAATGAAAAAAGAATTATCAAGTAATAAATCAGACCAAAACCACATAATAGGTTACTTAAACAAACCAAGTACTCAAACCCCTCTCTCTCTCTGGGAACTGCAATTTTCCTAATGAGAATGCATTGAATTGCTAAAAATAACCCTCCAATTCTATGTTTGCATGTGCGAATGAACTTCCTCTTTTTTCCAAGAGTAATCAATGAACATATAAAAAGCTCTGTACAGGAGAACAACAAAAAGTACAATCAACTTTAAAGAATTCATGCAATTTAAGAGCACCCAGATTCTAATCCTATTAAGTTATTAAGTCTGAATATGGCAGCAAAATCCAGAACTTCTTAGCATATAATCTTCCTATCTTGATCAAAACAATACGAGGCATGTTCTTACACCTAGGATTTCACAAGTTGGATCGTGATTTTCCTAATCAAGAGATTTGAACAGCATTAAACCATTTAAGGTACATTAGCAGATTCTTAAGGGTCTATGCAATTAATTACCTCATCAGAAAACCTAATCAGATAGAAGATGATATAGTAATTGTCTGAGCCTTATCATTCAGTAAGCCAAAAGGAGGGGAAAATTTTTAATAAGAACTAAAGGAATCCTTCGTACTAGTAGCTATATCATAAGGCAGAATCATACATGCTTTAGCTATTTAGGAACAAAATGAAGACAAAAGGTAAAAAATGTAACCATTTAAGAATAAACAGAGAGAAACAACAAAGATACTGTTCTGTTGGTTGCTAGATACAACACATAACCAAAATGACATTAAGGCATTCAATCAACATATGTAAGTGTTACTTACCAAAAAAAAAAACATATGTAAGTGTTAATTGCATTTATATGAAAATTAAAAGAAAATATATCAAACAGTAACGGTTTGAGTTAATGAGACACAAAGATGATTAAGATGCCATGTGACTTAAAACAAAAAGAACTGAGAAAATTAGCAAAAGATTGTTTTAACATTCCAAAACTAGAAGAGTTGAGGTTTCTTTTTTTTTCCCCTGCTTTTGGAAAAGGTGGTGTTTCATTTCTTAATATAATGCCATGCCACAACATAATAAAGGTTGGACTCCAAGATAAGTTGTATATTTCTTAGCTTACAAAGAAGTGGGAGTACAAAGCAACATGATTTTCACATATACCCACAACCAGTTGCCATCATGAGCCAAGGATGCCTTGGTGCTGCTATCTGTGTATTAAGAGCAATGGAATGTGAAGGTCGTGATTGCCATGTTTGGATTATAATAGTGGACTAGTAGCAGAACATCAAATATATGTTGTTGTTGAAGCAAGAAACTGGAAGTAACATGAAATCCCTCGACATAGTAATAGGTTAGAGGAAACAAATCATGCTTAGGCCTTCATAATAAAGGAGGGGAGTCAATGACCAAGAAGAAACAAGTTCTTAAAGCCATGCTCTTAGAGGACTTAAAATTCCATATTCTGGAATCATTTGTTTTTCAAAGACTGGCAACAATGGGGAAAAACACCAAATAGAGCTTCATGAAAACACCATTTTTGAATATGAATTGGAGAGATTTATAAACTCCACAATAATAAATTAGGTTAAAATGAAATTCTCTTCAAAATTCCAAATCCAAATGAGAATCTCACTCAATAAAGTACCAATGTTTCAAATCTATACATCATGTAACCTTACAGAAAGCAGATATCAGTCCAATATTTGAATTCATAACAGTGATTTGACAAAAGGAATCATAACAAACAAAAAGCTAAATAACTATCATCTATGAACAAGTTGTTCATGTAAAGGGGTTGTCAAGCTGTAAGAACTAAACCTAATTCATAAAATCATCCTCACAGCCAAATAGGCAACATAATTTACAGCTCAGTCTGGGAGAAAATCAGAACCAGATTGCTCAAAAATTACAAAACATCAAAAGTTACACAAGCACTTATAAATTTCATAGTACCAATCCAAACTTTTTATCAATAAATCATTTCCTTAAAACATCAAGCATTCAGAATTCCATCACCAAAATTGAAAAAAAAAAAGGCATGGTAAAAGATATCCCCAAAATTGTAGACATTTCAAAAAGCAAGGTGCATTTCAATATCTTAAATCCCAACAAACAATAAGACATAACTCAAAAGGTAACAAACATGAAAATCACAGCAAGACCAAGATCATGCATCTAATATAATCCATAGAAAAGAATAACTACTACAGCATTAAATATAGACCACAAAATTATAGTTAAAGCATAATTTCAAACTACAAAATGTCAAGCATTCTAACTTGAACTTTGAATATCATGCTATCTGAAAAGCATTTAAATAATTTCTACTGTTTTTTTTTTTCAATAGATATGACAACTACTATAGTTCACTAACTTGGTAACCGAAGCATGCTGCTGTGCTCCAACTACCAGCACTGGTACTAACCATAAATTGCCTTCAAAAACCCACCTAAGCTTACCTTAAAAAATCTTAGTGCTCACATGCTTTCAAAATCATCTTGGTTTGCTTAATCAACAGTTTCAACTTCTTCATATAAATCTCAAGATCCCGCATTTTGAGCTCCTTCCACTTCTCCATCTCTGCTCTCTTCTCCCCTTTGAGCGCTGGGATATCAACTTTTTCTATCCAACTCTCAACCCCCAAACCTTCCATTAAAGTAGGCTCTTCCACATTAGGCCTACTCCCTCTTTGCAGCTCGGGGAACCATAACCGCATCATCCTTGCTTTCCTTCTTTAGGGCAACCCGATTGGCCTGAGTGGGAGTTACCAAATTATGATCAACGTCATCAGCATCAGCATCAGCATCAGCATCAGCCTCAGCCTCAGCCTCAGCCTCTGTTCCCCATATCTTTTTCAACAGTTTAAAGACTATTTGCTCATGACCCTTCTTCAAAGAAACCTTCTCAGTACAGTTGTCATACTTTCTCTTCAGACTTCTAATCTTGTTATATAACTGTGTCTTACTCACATAAACACTAATCGAATTTTTAATAAATTCAAAGAAACCATCCAAATCAGTTTTAGGATTAACTTTCTTCTTTGCGCGGTAGTCTATCATTCCCTTTAAGATAACTATCTCATCATCCTCGCTCCACACGCTATCAAAGGGTTTCTTCGAATTCGCGGATGGAGTCTCAGAAGGTTGCTGCTTTCCTGATTGAGCCACCACACCAGGTTTTTTCTTAACTTGAGACTTTTGCTTCTGAGATGGTTCAGGTTCCGAAACTTGATTCTCTTCTTCTTCGCCTTTTTCCGCAAGGGGAGGATGTCGTGCAACAAGATTACGATGTTTGGGCATCTTGGAAGGGAGGAGAGAAATTCAACCGTCGTCCGGCCGCGGTGGTGGTGGTGGTGGTTCTGATGGGGAAGAAGAAGGGACGAAGACACGGGGAAAATAAATTTTTTTTTAAAAAAAAGGGTTTAGGGTATTGAGAAACGAAAGAGTAGTCAACTATATTAAAAGACTCAAAACCAATTGGAAGTGATTAAGTTTAAAATTTATAAAATATTTTCACTTTAATTTATCTTAATAAAGATATTTTAAAAGTATATATATATATAATTATGAAAATATCCTCAAAGTTAGGATGAAAAAAATGGTTTATGTCTTTAAAAAATAAAGTAATTGGTTGATTAGTTTTGATGATCGATTCAATTATATACTGTAATTCCAAGTAAAGAAAGAAAAATTTGCATCACCTTATAATTAATTATCAATGATGGTTTTCATAGCCAATTTTCACTGTTGAGCAAAGAATTAGATAAAGAACAAACTAAATATGACCACGAACTGTTCTAAATCTTGGTATTGTGGTAATTAACTTCAATTGGGAATATATATATGATTTTCTTTTTTTCATTTTTTTTTTTTTGGTAAACCCAAGAGTACAAGTGAAAGGTAAGAAATACTCATAACTTAATTTCTATGTTCAAACTTGTACTCACATATGTAAATTAATCTTAATATGAATATAATTTAAAAGTGTTTCTATAATGTCTTATTACTGGATGTTCTGAGAAATTTGTCATCTACTATTGCAGGATGAATATGCATCGTGGTTAGTTGCAAATCAGAGAAGCCTCCTTCAAGCCATGGCTCAAAAATACTCTAAGAGGGAGCTTTGCTGATGGAAATTTATCATTTATGAGTATTATGAGTATTTTGTAATTAATTTCTATAAAATAAAGATATTAATAGTATTTTAATTTTATTTATACACATGATTCATAATATTTGGTACACTTTGCACTAGCGCAAAGTGTTACCAATAGTCTTTTTTTTTTTTGGTAAGTAGATATTAGCCATTTTCATTAAAATCATCAGAATATACCACTTGTTATAAATAATATATAGATTACAAATCTCTTCCTTAAACAAATCAAAGACCCAATATGTTAGATTATCAAGGAATTAATCAACCAATAAGTTTGCGGAAACGTACCTGAATTAATCTTCAAGATCTAAATCTTTAGTAATCTTGATGTTCTTGATATTCTTGGAATCTTGTATAAACAAGGGCTATGATCTTCTAAGAGTTCTATCGGAGTCTAGGGATCCGTTCTACTAACGAGATATAGAATAGACAACTCTCGGTAGTCTCCCGGGGACCATAACCATATAATATATATTATTCCTAGCTAACCCATATGGTCTAGGAATAAGGGGTTTCCCCATATGTGGGCTCATACTTATTCTTGATGCATATTAACCCAATAAACGTTATTAGATCACTTTAATAGGGCTTAATAAAATATGATAGCCTTTAATACATAATTGACACATAAGCCCACATTTCATTCTTGAACAAAAATCCATTTTTTGAGTTATTTCATCTATTCCATGACTGGAACAGGGGAGGATACAGGTTACACCACGATTTGGAATCAGAAGAGAGATTTGAAGAAATGATAGATCTATTCACTCTATCAATAACCAAGCCGGATCCGGTGTATCATAACGGATTTGCCTTTTCTATTGATTCCTACGAATTGGATCAAAAACAATTCTTGAATGAGGTATTCAACTCCGGGGATGAATCGAAAAAGAAATCTTTATTGGTTCTACTTCCTATTTTTTATGAAGAGAATGCATCTTTTTCTCGAAGGATCAGAAAAAAAAGGGTCCGGATCTCCTGCGGGAATGATTTGGAAGATCCACAACCAAAATGATTTATTAAAATAAATCCAACAAGAGTCAATTACATCAGAAGCCGATTCACTTTCACAAAAAATAGAATGAGGAATCGACTTAACATCAATACTACCAAAAAACTGATGAGAAAAAGCCCAACGAGCTAGGTTATGGGTAGTAGTGTTACATCGCCTATTGGAATAGGACACAGACCAATTATGATGTTTCCTCGGTACAGTATCTCCTTTCCTTGGGTGATTGCCTGTTTGCCCCTCCACTCCATAAAATTATCCAATCTATTCAAGACAAAGACTACATTCATAGCATCCCCGCACTACAACAAATTTAGCTTGTAGCAACATTTTGTTTACAACACTTTTAATTAAGTGATGTATAATCACACAAGTAGAAATACTTCAAGTAATATGTATCTAAATATAAATATTGATGCATGATGTAGTTACACTTTTAGTAATTGTTGCTTAGATATACTAATAATTTAATTTTTTTAGCAACATATAAGATAAGTGTTACTATAAAGGGTTTTTTATAACAATACTAATTACACTTTTCATAACTATTTCTAAATATAATATATCAGTACGTAATATTGAAACACTTTTTATAACTGTTTTAATATATATTTATTTAAAATTTAATTTTTTTAGGCATAAAAGAAAAATGTCATTTTAACGTAATCTTCTTCTAAATATATATATACATATATATATATATATATATAACTAATCTTTTTAAAAAAAAAATAACATAAAATTTTGAGGTTACATGGAGGTTATATCGGTAGTGGAAGTTTTTTTTTTTTTTTAACAAGTTGAATTTCATTAAAATAATAAAATAGTAATAAAATGAATAATTATTGGTAATATAAAACAAAACCATATAGTGGAATCTTAAAAGTTATCTTAATGGACATATATTTATAATAGTAAAATTTATAAAAATAAATAGCACATATTTACTATTTCAAATTTTCTTTTTATTTCCTAAAACTTCAATATCTAAGTAAAATACAAAGACTAACAAAAAGAAAAAAAAAATATTCTTCAATTTCCCTCTATTCCTAAAAACATCAATATCTTTTAAAATTCTAGTCTTTTCATATTCTCAATCTTTTCATATTCTCAAGTCTTTTCATAATCTCAATCTTCTCAACAACATCTTCAAACTGGAATTTGTAGCGAGCGTAAGCTAATTCCCAAACAAATCAAGCTTGAAAATTGTTAGGTTCTTAAGCCAAAAAAGCATTAGTTCAAAGGTACTTTACTTTCTTCTTCATCACTTTCTTTGGATTTACAGTTACTTTTAATTGATTATAGTTAAAATAATCTTTTTTAAGTTTTTTTATTATTATTTTTTTAATCATTTTTGTTGGGGTTGGATTGGAGGGGTTTGCTTTCTTACTCACATTCTAGTGTTTTTTCCCCCCTTTTCTGCGTTTTTAGTAGGTAGTGCATGTTTCTTTGTTTTGCATGGCAGTATAATATGTATAGGTACATTAGTTTTATATAATCTCAGTTTCTTTACTGTTTCTATTTGAGTATATACATATAAATGTATATGTAGTACACTTTAATTGAAATTTAGTACAGAAGGTGTGCATTTGTTCTTTTTGATTTATAACTATTTTTCAGAAGCATTAGATATAGAAATATATTTGTACAGCTTTGGCAAATTTTTGATTCTGTCCAGTATAGTAGTTATATGCATATGTTTCCTCTGCTGCATCTTAAGTCTAGCAACTGAAGTATGCTAACTACGGTTAATATTTTTATTAATGAAAAATTATAAAATTAATCATTAGAGGAATCTCCATTTATTTATTTATTAAGTTATTAAACTTTTTATGAAAGCTAAAATAAGTTTTTAAGTACTTTTTAGCATTTTAACTATTACCTTGTGTACAGAGAATTTATATTTTCTTATTTGTTAATCTTATAGACCGTATTAGCTTCTATTTTTAAAGAACGATGAACATGGATAAAAGTTGGATGAATAAAGATCAAACAAATATAGACAATCAAACAAATATAAACAAATATGTCAACATAAATGTGAACTTCAACTAGAATACTTTCTGCATGATAGATAATTAAGTGTATAAACCTTGTTACCTTAAATTTTTATGATTTTTCATCTGGGAATGTTCCTTGTGCTATCTTTTCTGCCATACTTGAGGAAAACAGTGGCAGGACATGAAGCATTCAAACTCATTAGTTCAAGAAGCATAATTTTCCATTGCCTTTGCCAACTTGATACACATATAAAGTTGATATACATATAGAAGAAGAAATTTATAATTTGAAGACAATTCTGATTTTGGGTCCTCATTTCTCAATTGGAAAATCGGGGAGAAGGAAAAGGAACTACTGTCATGTTGCACTTGTGAGGTTGAAAATAAAATTCTGATTGCTCTCTTGGGAGGTATGCTCTTCTGACCATTTTGTGGTTTCAATTGATACATGCAGGATCATTATACTAGTCGAAGTGGTGTGTGTTGCATTTGTTACAAGTGCCTATATTGGTGAGTTTGTTCCTCGTAATTCTTATGATTGATATTCTGCAAGAAGAGTATAGATTAGTATTTTTATTATTATTGAACTTGCTTTTATCCTTTGCTTTATTACTATATTAATCCATATTTAGCTTTAATTAATTTAAATTTCTTTGTTTATTATTAGTTTTTAATATGCACTTAATTTATTATACTACTATCATATTGAACTACTTATAATTTGGTTTTAATTGTTATTTGAAAGTGATAATTCATTTACCTCTTATTTTTAGAATATTGCTTGTAGAGTTTTCTTTTAGTTTCATAGTTTTTTAGTGTTTCTTTTGTTTGGTCCTTTGCAACCTAATCTAAAATATATAAAATCACATAATAAGTAAAAATAAAGTCTATGTTTGGTTAGTATGTAAATATTATTACTCATATCTGGATAGTTTTTCTTATGTTTTTAATACTCTTTGAGTTATGTAGGTGAAACAATGCAAATTGTAAAAGCAAACAGAGGAGAAACAATTATTGCTTTATATTATGTAATGCACTTTTTTTAATTTTTTTTATTATTTATGTTTTATACACACTAATATTATTATCACTTTTATATTTATGGTGATATGTGAAGAATTTATGAATGGATGACTTTTTTTTTTTTTTTTTTTGAAGAATGAATGATTCTATTCTATACATTTAAAATGATAGATAATTATATTAAAACATTTGAATATATTTATACTATGGAACATATGAATATATTACAATAGTTACACAATTAAGTGTATCAATGAATATGATAAGATTCAATTTAAAGTATTGTTAATGTAAGCAAATACGACACTATATAATGTAGTTATAAATACATATACACACACTTTAATTGCATCAAAACACATTAAAATAATGTATTAAAAACTGTATCTAAATATTATTAATGGTATACATTGTAGAGTGGTAAAACATAAGAATAGTAACACTTAAAGGTATAATATTAATTATATAATGCTGCAAGTATAAAGTGTATCAATATTAGATATTTTGTTACATGTTCAAGTGTAAATAGATACACATCTTAAAACAATTATAAGTGATAAGAAAATAAATTAATGCAACATTTACGACTGTAACAACATTTGATTATAACGTCATAATAACTATATCTAAAATAAGAATATTCAACAATTTTAATTGTATCTAAAACCTAATTTTTAACAACACTCATAAGTATTGTTTAATGTATAGCAACATTCACCTATACAACACTTTTTAAAACTGCATCAAAAAAAAAACTACATCAAAATCTAACAATTACAACACTTTCAAGTGTTCCTACAAGTTAAATTTGTTGTAGTCCCCTTCTATCACAACATGAGGAACACCATATTTATGGCCTCTGCTTCAAACAGGGTCGACGCAACAGAAAGCAGCATCAAAATAAAATTTTGAAACTCCATAAGGGGAGGACTCCATGACATTGCCATATGATATGTCGATTTATATCATGTTTTTAAGGGGTAATTATGTTTAAATATGTTCAATTTAAAGTCTAATAAGACTTAATTAAATGGAAATTACGCAAATTTGCTCTGTTTTCGCTTTTTGGAAGTTTCAGGACTGAAATTGAAGAAATGGAGAAATCGGGGCCTAAAAGTGCAATTTTTGGAAAAAAAGGATCAACACGGGCGTGTTCCTGCCCGTGTTGCAGCCCGTGTTGAAGATAGATTTGGCGTCCCACATCGAATTTTCACTATTTTCAGCTCCTTTTCTACTCCTATAAATAGAGGCAAAGAACCAAGCCTTTGACATCAACCATCAACCCACTAGAGAGTGCAGAGTGCAGAGAATTTGAGGGATTTCGAGTCTCCACTCTCGTGGATTCTCAGAAATTTCCCTCATAGTTAAATATTTTCTAGTTATTATATTAATCTTCTTAGCTTAGGGTTTGAGCCTCCACCATAAGGGATAGCTCTATAGCTTAGTTGAGAGGTGTGATTCTAGAAGATTTCGTGGGCAAGACAAGGAGGAAGGCTAGTAGGGTTCGAGAAGAATCGGAGGTCAAGTCCCGCCGTCGAAGTAGTGACAACCAAACGACAACTTTTCTTTTCCCTCTTCTCAAGTCTATTATTTTTCATTCTTTATTTACTTTTTTCCTGTCTCATGAGATTCTTTTATTATTAATGATACAATTAGAGCTTTTATTAATTTCCCGGGAAGGATATTGATTGTGATTATCATTGTGATTATTATTTCTTTATGCTTTCAACTTGATTTATTATTCAAGTATTGCTATGAGACTTAGGTTTGCATCTAGTTGAGTATTTATTTGGAATAATTTATTATTTTGACGGTTTGTTAATGAGACTCCACCATAAGTGATTTAATGAATTGCCGGATTAGGTGTAATAACTTGCAACCACCATATTAAGGTTAGACAACCTAATAATCTTGAGTTAATGCTTAATGCAAATCTTAGGATTACTTTATTAAATTGACGCCTTAATAAATAATCGAAAAAGATTTAGAATTACTTGCAACCACCATATTGAGGTAATTATCTTAGATAACTTGGGTACGGTAGTAAAGTTAATATTAATCACAATTGCCTTAGATCCGTTTAAAGCTACATCTTCGAATATGGTCATTCTAATTGAATCATCGAATTGAATAAGAATCCTAAACCATATCTGTTTCAATTCTATTTATGTTCTAGCAACAATCTCATGAATTGATTCTTATCCTAGGGTTAACTTTTGTTAATAAATTTTTGTCATATTTAATAATTGCTTATAATTGTTGTCAACGTCTTTGGGTCTATATGATATTTTATAAATTTAAAATCGTTGATGCTTCCATGTTACTATTTGCATATGATAGGTACTCTGCCTTAGATTTTGGTTATTTAAGTGACAACCTATTTGTTTTGCTTGAATTAATCTCAATCATAATCTATGCTAAAAATATAGTAACCAAAATTCACATCACCATACTATCCATTGCATCTTTCATCTTCTTGTGGCCTACCACCTTCATGTACTGGGAGGCTTGTTTGTTCACCGTGTTGCAAATAGAAATACTGTCCAATGGAGCCTCACCTCTTGATAGTCTGTTTCTTTGTATCCATGCTTGCTCATATGCCAAAATATTGAAATGGGCCATCTCCATCTTCTCATCACCCTCTAGTGGGAAATTATTTCTCGGATCTAATAATATCAACAACCATCCAAGGATGGTTAAATGGGAGAAAGATTCTAGTCGAATTTGCCACTTTGAATTTCTCCATAAAGCATAGGTAAAGCAGCATTCCAACATGAGATGTTGGGAAATCTCAAAGCACGCTACATAGGAGACATAACTTATCATCTATTGGAAAAATCTGACCCAATCTGAATCTAGTAGGCACAATATCGGACAAAAGTCTCCAAATCAGAACTTTATGCCTACCATGGAGCTTCGCCAGCCAAATTCTCTTCCATTGCTCCCTTGTTACACTCGACAATGTAGGTGCCCATTCTTTAATGTTTTCTCTATAAGACGATCTAACAGAGAATTTCCCCGACTTGGAGGGAAACTAGTAAAGAACATCTTGTTTTGTTTGGTCCAGGATTTTAATCCTCTTAATCATGCTCATGGTCTCTAGTGGGACTAAAGTACTAATAAGCTCCAAATTCCATGATTGTCCATCCGAATTCATTAGCTCACGCACAAACCTCGGATTATCCAACATACTGACAGAATTAGGGAATCCATGATGAGGTACCTCCTGGAATCCAAGGATCCTCGGTAATTCGACCAAGCAACAACATTCTTTTTACATTTAGAGTTATTATTACAAAAAAAAAGCATTCGTGCAAGAAAAAATAAAAAGGTTTAGATTTTTTTGACATTCGACTTGGGTTCCTAGAGTGATTATGATGAGTTGTTGTGAACCATAAAAGATCGACGTGCTATTATTTCTTGTTGTTTGGGGAGAACCTATTGATTGAATTAGCAAAGTCAAAATCACACACTACACCTCGGGGAAATTCTATGGTTTGACATGTGTTGAATGAATATAAGTTTCAAGTTGTTTCTATTTGATCTTTGCAAAGAATAGTTTATGAGGCAAGCAAGAGTACTATATTCTTTGTGCATAATTGAAAAGTCTTGATAGAATTGATTTTCTAAGGTGTAAATTTTTGGAAAGTTTTACTTTTTGATTTCATGATATATAAAGTTTGGAAGATTATTCCGTGTTTAAGTAATTTGCTTGAGGACAAGCAAAAGGTTAAGTGTGGGGTAATTTGATATGTCGGATTTATATCGTATTTATAAGGGGTAATTATGTTTAATTATGTTTAATTTAAAGTCTAATTAGGCTTAATTAAATGGAAATTACGCAAATTTACTTTGTTTTCTCTTTTTGGAAGTTTCAAGACTGAAATTGAAGAAATGAAGAAATCAAGGGACTATAAGTGTAATTTTTGGAAAAAGTTCAACACGGCGGCTCCGTGTTGAAGACGTCTTTGGCCGTCCCACATCGACATTTTTCTTGTTTTCCGGCCCTTCTCTACTCCTATAAATAGAGGGGGCAACCAAGCCTTTGACACCAACCACCAACACACCAGAGAGTGCAGAGTTGTAGAGAATTTGAGGGATTTCGAGTTAAATATTTTACTTAGTTGAATATTTTACTCGAAATAACCCCCATAGTGTAATATTTCTAGTTATTATATTTTACTTCTTAGCTTAGAGTTTGAGCCTCAACCATAAGGGAGAGCTCTATAACTTAGTTGAGAGGTGTGATTCTAGAAGATTTCATGGGCAAGACAAGGAGGAAGCGCTGGTAGGGTTCGAGAAGAATCGGAGGTCAAGTCTCGTCGTCGATGTAGTGACAACCAGACCGATAACTCGATTTTATATCATATTTTTATACATTAATTGTGTTCAATTCGAGTTAATTATGGAGTTAATTAGATTTAATTGAATGGAAATTACGCAAATTCCTTCTGTTTTCGATTTCGGAAGTTTCAGGGACCAAAATTGAAGAAATGAAGAAATCAGGGACTAAATTACAATTTTTTCTCAACATGGGCGTGTTAAAGAAGCTTAACACGGTCTTTGGGCGTGTTGGAGACAGGCAACACGGGCGTGTTGAAGGCGGAATGACGTTTTTCAATGTCCCACATGGAAATTTTACCTGCTTTCACCTCTATTTCACTCCTATATATAGATGCACTCCCCCAGTTGTTGAAGCACACCAGAAGCATTTCCGAGTTCCTAGCCTATAGGAATTTCGTGATAAGCTCTAGTCGAGATTCAGTTTTCATTTTTATTTCTTCTCAAGTGTAGGGTTGAGCCTCAACCATAAGGGATACCCTATAGTTTAGTTGAGGGGAGTGGTAGCCGAAGATCTTCGGAGCGGGATAAGGATCCGGAGTACGAGTCTCGGCAAGGTCCGGAGGATTAAGCTAGTCCGTGGAAGCGGAGGGAGCAACATCAACATCTTTCTCTTTCCTTTTCTTTTCGTTCTTGTATTACTTTTCCTTTATATGTAATGATTCTGTGTCCTAAGATACTCTTTATTTTGATTGATTGATTAATGATTTATACATTCCTAGGAAGGATACGTTTTAATATACATTATGAATTGCTAATTGTTTTACGCTTTCGATTTGATTCTCGTATTGAGTTTATGCTATGAAACTTAGGTTGATGCATGATACTACAATAGTTAATTGAATCGACGGTTTGTTAATGAGTCCCAACCATAGGAGATTTAACGAATCGCCGATTAGGTCTAATAACTTGCGACAACCATACCGGGTTAGGCCCTAATAATCTCGAGTTCATAATCAATGCAAACCTTAAGATTAACTTATTAAATTGACGACTTAATAACTAATCTAAAAAGGTTTAGGATTACTTGCGACAACCATATTGAGGTAATCACATTAGATAATTCGGTATGGTAGTAAGACGATTCAAATTCATAATTGCCTTAGATCCGTTTTGCAAACCGAACTTTCTAACATTGTTCACCTTAATTAATCATACGCACTTTATTAGAGATCTTAGTCAATTATTTTCCATCTTTGTTTTAATTATTCTTTTACACAAACATATCCGTAACTGAACGGACACATATGACTAATTCCCTTAACCTTAAAATTTGCCATTAATTGATAGAAACTAATTAATCATACGTATTTTATTATTGAGATCTTAGTCAATTATTTTCCATTCTTGTTTTAATTATTCTTTACACAAACATATCTGAATTGAACGGACACACATAGGACTAATTCCTTGAACCTAAAGTTTGTCTTAATCGATAGAAACTAACCAAATTATTACCAACGCTCTTGAGGATACGAGTATTTATAAATTTAAAATCGTGGTACTCCCGTGTTACTTTCGCATGCGACAGTATCACTCCTTACTCGGTGGTTTGATTATGTGACACCTGCTTTGTGAGTTGATTATTTGCTTTATATGATACTTCATATTTTACCTACCCTAAAACATACACCAAATTTTTGGCGTCATAAGCCGGGACACTAAATTCATAAAGCCTTTTTTTTTATTTGAAATTCCACGCAAAATTTCTAGAAATTTATGATTTGGGGGTAACGGTAGTATTTATCAATTAAGACACATTTAGTGGAATTAGATCCTACTTTCTTGGTATTTTTTTATGATTTCCTAAATTAAATATTATATCCAAATTTTAGAAAATTCATTCTAAAAT
>JAHSUH010000933.1:0-21187 GCA_025388415.1 Cynanchum wilfordii | reverse complement strand
AATCATATTGAAATTTATTTAATACAAACACCAAAAATAAAAACTCTTTTTCTGTAGTGTTTTGAGCAGAATCAAAAGTCCTAGAATCATAAGCTATCACATGAGAGATTTTATCCACCCTTTGTGACAAAATTACACCTAATGCATAATTTGAAGTAGCACACATCAACTCAAAAGGAAGATCCCATTGTGGTGGTTGATTAACATGTGGGGAAGTGAGTCTCTACTTCAACTCATCAAATGCTTCTTTGCATGATCATCATCAAAAATAAAATCGTCTCTTTCTGCAATAGTCGTGAAAGAGAAAGCGCAATCTTATTGAAATCCTTTGTAAATATTCTATAAAAACCTGCATGACCAATAAAAGAACACACATCTCGAACACAAGTAGGTTAGGGTAAAGAGGTAATAACATCAACTTTAGTTTTACTAACACGAAATACCATCTTTAGAAATGACATGTCCTAACACAATTCCTTGCTCTACCATAAAATAACATTTTTGAAAATTCAATACTAGATTCTTTTTAAATGCATCTATTCAAAACAACTCCAAGGTTTTCTAAACATTCATCAAAAGAAGTATCATACTTCTATAAAATCATCTATTAATACTTCCATGGAATGTTCTAAATAATCAGAGAAAGATTACTAACCATACATCGTTAAAAAGTACCTAGAGCATTACAAAGTCTAAAGGGTATTCTTCTATAAGAAAATGTACCAAAAGGACAAGCAAATGTTGTGTTCTCTTAATCCTCAGGAGCTATATGAATTTGAAAGTAACTGTAGAATTCATCTAGAAAACAATTATGTGATTTACTTGCCAACCTTTCTACCATCTTATCGATAAATGGGAAGGGAAAATGATCTTTCCTTTTGTTTAGTTTAAGCTCCTATAATCAATACAAACTCTATAGCTATTTTGATTTCCGGTAGGCACAAGTTCATTGTTCTCATTCTTTAATTCATGTCTTTCTGGGAACAACCTGCACTAGACTCACTCACTTACTGTAAAAAAAAGGATAAAAAGTATCAACATAAAGTAATTTACTCACCTCTTTCTTAACAACGTCTAAGATGTATGGTTAAGTCTTTGTTGAGGTTGTCTTACTTATCTTCTTGACCATGATGAAGATTATCAGCAATGATAACAAACAATTTATATCCTTCTTCTAAATAAGCACACTTAAGATTGTTTGGTAAAGGTTTAAGCTCTAATGTGGGTGGTTTCTAAATGGACAAAACTATCCTAGTAGGCGTTATTTTTGTGATGTTTTTAACATATGCACTACAATAATCATTATACATAGAATCAACAAAATCGGTAGCATTATCAATAGAATTAACAGAATTTAAATTAGGAACTTCCTCATTTTAAACACATTTTAAGTAATCCTCAATTTCACAATATGCATGACATTTATCATATCCAAGACAACAATGAGAGCAATCCATGGTATTATCTAACCAAACAAAATCGGGAAAACCAGAAAGAAAATTAATACTCATGGAATCATCATAAGAATCATTAGATGGAAAATCTAACATATTTACTTCAAAATTTGGTGCTTGATTTGAAGAAGATATGTTGGTTGTGAGAAATATATTTTCTCACTTCAATAAATGAAATATCGGAAACATTACAATATTTAAAGCTTAAAAAATAACTGATAACGCTAAATTTGGTAATGTTTTGGAAGGGTATTTGTGCATAATTGTTGAGGATTATTAGAGTAAATTGAGATAAATTGTTAATTGTGCACTTAATTGTAATATTTATGTTTTCGGGAAGTTTGTGGAGTCAATTGATAAAAAGAGCGAAGTTCGGGGGCTAAATATGCAATTTCCGGAAAGAAATACAAATCCAGACCAGGAACACGCGCTCGGACCAAGAACACGCCCTTCAGGAAGACTCAACACGGCCTTCCAAGCTTTAGAACACGTGCTCGGATCAAGAACACGCCCATACAGAAGGAAGAACACGGCCATAATAACACGCGCTCGGTGATAAAACGTCACCGAGCCCGTGTTGCGTATATATCTGAGCCCGTGTTGGTGCTCTGTTCCGAGATTTTAGAGAATTTTGTGTAAAATTACTATTTTACCCCTGTCTTGGTTATCTATAAATATTGGGATTTTTACCATTAAATAAGGTTAGATAGAGGTTTGATTAGATTAAATTGCTAAGTAATTGTAAAGGTTTGGTAGAACTTAGAGAGAGATCTATACTTTGATTTTCCAATTTTCTTAGAGATTACTCTCTACTTGTTGTAGTATTGAGTATCTTGGGATTAATTTGGTAGGTTTGCCTCGATCCGTAAGGAAATTTACTGAATATATTCTAGGGTATTTGGGCTACACAAATTGAAGATCCAAGTTGAAGAAGCAAAGAAGAATCAAGAGAAGGAGTTGAAGAGGAAGAAGGTTTAATGTCTATGTTTCACTTTCCCCTTTTCTTCTATTATTCCTTGTTATTCTTTGTAATTAGTTAACCAACCTTAGGAATTCTCATTTCTACATTTCTTATAGGTAGATTTGGTTGGTTTTATTTTACAAATTACTTGAGATATTGTGATGTTCTTGGATTGAATGATTGTGGTTTTATTAATTCGAATTGCCATTTCATTGATGACTTTAGATCTGAAATTTATCTTTAGTACAAGCTTTGATTTGAGATTGTGGTTTCGGATTAACACTAATTGTTAGGCCGGAACCAGGATATACGATTAGTGCCAAGTTGATGTGATTAGTTTCCTATTGATGGACCGGAACCAGGATGATTGATGGGAGATTTGATCTTGTCAACATTCAAGTGTTCTTAATCTAGGAATTTCTTGCCACGAACCGTATGGAAGAGATTCTACTTTAGACTTGATTTTGGTGGAGCTATGATACTAGATCCAAGATTATCCTATACTTGGTATTTTGTATCCTTTTATCTCACCTATATTTTACAAAGAATTCCTCCCAACCTTTTTACTTGCTTTATTCCTTACTTTGTTCATTTACTTTGCTTTCTAGATTTAGAATTCAATCTTATCATTCTTGATATTGGTTGATTTACTTGTTGAATGATCCTTATTCACAAATCATATTCATAATTAGTTTGATTATATTTTCCACACTAGAATTTAATAGAAGTCTTAGGGAAAAATGATTTTTATAAATTTAAAATCTGAATATCACCTTATTTACTAAACTATTTCGATAGGTGCTCTGCCTAATTGAGTTATTTTATTAGTGACAAACCTATTTTAATATTGAAGATTCCTATTATTTTTAATATTATTTATTCGATTATTTATATTATTTTTATTATTTATTTATAACTCAAATAACACATCAATAACTAACCACTAACAACATGATTCTAAACTTGTTCCACAACTATAGAGCATCAATAACAAAATAACTACTTAAAAAATTGAAATAAACTAACACACATGTTTCAGTCCTAAAGCAATATTCTAACACTCCACCTTGCTTTAGGAGCTGCAAACACCAAGTTTTGTTCTCAAATCTTCAAATTTGCTCATTTGAAATGGTTTGATGAAGATATCTGCAATTTCTTCCTCTGTTCTGCAATAAATCAGTATAATATCTCCTGGTTTCTACACTTCCCTCAAGAAGAAAATCTTGATGTTGAAGTGCTTGGTCTTTTCGTGGAACACCGGATTGTGAGAGAAAGCAATGGCAACTTGATTGTTGATGATCGCTTTTCATATATAAAAATTAGATAAATAAATGATAACGCCAAATTTGATAATGTTTTGGAAGGGTAATTGTGCATAATTGTTGAGGTTTATTAGAGTAAATTGAGATAAATATGTTAATTGTGCACTTAATTATGATATTTCTATTTTCGGGAAGTTCGTGGGGTTAATTGATCAAAAAAGTGTAGTTCAGGGACTAAATATGTAATTTCCGGAAGTTTACTACGCCCCTAGAAGGTCAAATACGCCCTTAGAAAATAACAACCTACATCAACGCATGAACACGCCCAAGAACACATGCTCGGTTGATTAACACACCCAACCGGAGGATGAACACGACCCGAGAAGAACACAGGCTCGGTGATAAACCTATCACCGAGGGCGTGTTCCCGATACCATTGAGCCCGTGTTGATGCTCTGTTCCGTAGGACATAACCGCTTCACAACGCCAGTAGAGAAGAAGGGGATATGATGTGTGATTTGAGTTATATATAATATTAATATAAATAATCAAATAAATAATACTAAAAATAATAAGAATCTTCAAGATTAAAATAGGTTTGTCACTAATAAAATAACTCAATAAGGCAGAGCACCTATCGAAATAGTTTAGTAAATAAGGTGGTATTCAAATTTTAAATTTATAAAAATCATTTTTCCCTAGGACTTCTATTAAATTCTAATGTGGAAAATATAATCAAACTAATTATGAATATGATTTGTGAATAAGGATCATTCAACAAGTAAACCAACCAATATCAAGAATGATAAGATTGATTTCTAAATCTAGAAAGCAAATTAAAAGCAAGTAAAGTAAAATCATGGATGAGATAATATTGAATATGTGAAGAACTCACTAAACACATTAGAGAGAGTGGAGGATACACTTCACAACAAAATCAAGTATCATGATTCAACTATTACAATTTCACCAAATCCGAGTCTAAAGATGAACTTCCTCAATATGTGTCGTTGAAAGAAATTCATATGTGAAGAACAACTCGAATATATTAGTAAGATCAAATCCCTACTAATCATCCAAGGTCCGGTACATCAATAGGAAGACAATCCAACTAATCTAGCACTAATCGTATATCCAAGGTCCGACTTAACAATTAGTGTTAACCCGAACCACAAAATCGAATTAGAGCTCAACTCAAGATAAACAATCAAATCAAAGCCATAATTGAAATTGCAATTCAAGTTAATGAAATCATAACAATCAACTCACAATAGATCAATCCCATCGTGAAAGTATAACATGAAACCAACCACTTCTACACTAAAGAAATGTAGAAGAAGAGAGTTCCTATTGGGTTGGTAAACTAGATTACAAGAGTTATCAACAATAATCCTTTAAGAAGGTAAGAAAATAATTCCAAAACCAGTTGTCAATTGAATCCGGAAAGATCTCTACACCTCAACTTTCTTCTTGAATCCTCTTCTTGCTCCTTGAAGCTTGAATGATTGAAGTAGCTCAAAATCCTCTTGATCAAGTCACAAAACTCTACCTCATAGACCAAGGAGAGATCTCATAACCTACCCGAGCGCGTGTTCTTCTGGCTGTGTTCCTTCTTCTGTCTGGGCGTGTTCTTGATCCGAGCACGTGTTCTAAAGCTTGGCAGGGCGTGTTCTTGGTCCGAGCGCGTGTTCCTGGGCTGGTTGTGTATATCTTTCCATAAATTGCATATTTAGTCCCCGAACTTCGCTATTTTGATCAATTAGCCCCACGAACTTCCCGAAAACAGAAATATCACAATTAAGTGCACAATTAACATATTTATCTCAATTTACTCTAATAATCCTCAACAATTATGCACAAATACCCTTCCAAAACATTACCAAATTTAGCGTTATCAAAATACCCCACAACTTAACCTTTGCTTGTCCTCAAGCAAATCAAAGATGGAATTTGAACAAACAAATCATTGAAGAGAAGTGCATAAATGTTTTCTCAAAGAATTCAAACTAACTAGTTTACTTTTCAAAGATCTCATAAATAAAGTGTTTAGGGAATGATTCACTTCTATGCCTCATCAAGTGTTTTCATGTTTAAATCAAGAAATACAAAATTGAACAAATCATTTTCAACTTAAATACAAAAAACGATCATAAAAGCATCCCGAGTGAAGTGTGTGCTCTCTCTCAATTAGTGATCCAAATAGCAAATTTCCTTTCAAAGCAAATTACTCAAATAGTAGTTCGGTAGATCGAAAACTTCAACAACGAGACATAATCACAATCAAATCTCAAGAAACAAGCCACTTATTCAAAAGTAAAAATTTATTCAATTTATTCTCTTTTATTCAAGGTTTTTATTGTTTGCTTAACAATATCAACTTTAACTACCCTTGTAACGAGTTCCACTCCGATGACTCCCGGATCCCGAGGATCTTAGGGCACCAGGCATTCAATTCCCATAAGAAGTGGTGCTCAAGTAGCAAAGGATACATGCAAAACAACCTTTTATTCAACAATTTATTCAACGAAAATTATAAGTGTGGCAAGTCTCTTAAAGAATTTTTCAAGTGAAAATTCAAGTTATTTTCATTCCCAAAAGACTTAATACTATTCAAATAAACTGTCCAAAAGTAGTCCACTAATCGGAACAACCAACCAAGAGTAGCTGTATAAAACGATTTTCAGGAATTTCTTATAATCATGCTCGTACCAAGTATCAACAAAATGAACTAAATCAAATCTCGAGACTTTCAACAATCAACAACCGATATCTATCATCGGCTAAGAGAATCAAATTTCCAAACAAAGTTCACAAAATAATCTTTTCAAGTAAACTAATCATTTTGAAAAATTCGAAAAATTTAGCAATTTTTTGAAAATATTTGCAAATTGAGATAAAACGAGCATACACACCTACCCCACAACTTGAAAATTACACTGTCCTCAGTGTAAAAACTAATACCCCACAACTTATTTGAAAATAAATAAGTGCTAGAAAATGATAAATTACAAAACGGGAATAAGTGCGACAAACTAGAAAAATAAAAACAAGAATTTTTTTTTTTTTTTTCAAAACGGAAAAGTAAACTATGAACACAAAAGATAATCATAAAAATCCTAAATAAATCAAATAGTACATGCCGAGTAAAAACAACTAAAAGCAACTAAAAAGAAAATAAATAAAACAAATAAAACCTATTCGAAAAAATCCGGGACTAAGAAAGCGATATAGACAATAATTGAACGCCAAAAACCAAGTATGACTCGATAAAAGCGGTAAAAGAAAAGGGAAGAAAGACAAATCTTGTTTCCGAGCAAGCATGCTTGGAACTTATTTTGTTCCTTTCTTAGGAGCTTCTTCCTTCTTCAATGACTTTTATAATGCTCGCTTTGTCCTCCCTAACAACTTCATTTTTTGATTTATTCGATGAAATTTTGTTCGGTGCTATTAGAGAGTAATCATTTTTGCTTGTTCTGAAAATTGCCTGGACAAATGTCCTACTTGCATTTCTAGGTTTTGTAGCGAAGCCTATTGATTCCTGTTTTACCTTCAACAAACAATCCAGAAGGATAGAATAGAACAAAACACTAAATAAAAGAGTTTACAAGAGGTATAAAAATTTCCTACTACAAACAATCTATTAAAGAAATTAAAAGAACAAGAAAAATAAGAGAAAGAAATCGCAATACCTACAAAACAAGAAAAGAGAGATTAGTAAGGATAAAAGAAAATAAAATATAAGAATATTAAATAATGCTAATCTATTCAAAAATAAGAAAGAGAAAATGAATTAAATTAATTGAATGAAAGAAAGAAGAAAAAGAATGAAAGAATAAAAGAATGATAAATAAGTATGGAATGAAATGTATAAGAAAGAAAGAAGTTTGAAAGAATGAAAATGGAGGGAGAAATAAAAGGATTTGAAACTTATGCAAAAAGAATTGAATTTAAAAGAAAAGGAAATGAAATGAAATAGAACTGAACGAAAATGGAGGAAAGAAGAAAAAGAATTAAATAGCATGCAAAAATGAATAGAAAAAGTAAAGAAAATAACAACTGAATCTGACCGAAAAATTTTGAGGAAAAGAAATTGAAAGATAAATTATGCATGCTATCGGGTACTGCCAAAAATAGAGGAAAAAGCAGGGGATTAAAATTTTCAGTTCTGGAATTTATATATAACAGAGCAATTACAGAGTTGTACATAGTGAGGCTACTGAAATTTTGAATAAAACAGAGGAATAAACCATTATAGCTATTGGATTTCTCTTCAAAATAGAGGAGAATGCATGCTGGAATTTTTTAGAATGACCAAAACAGACTGCCAATTGCAAATTTCTGGACACATTACAACAAAAACAGTGAAGAAGACTCACTGAAATTTGACAAAAACAGAACAAAACATGTAATAACTACTGGATTAAATATTCAGCAGCAGTGGTGTAAAAATTCTGCCACTGTACTGCCCAAAATTTTTAGCAAAAACTGAACAAAATCAAGCATACAATAGATTTTAGGATTGAAAATTTCAGCAGCAATGCAAACAGCATGTTACTGGACTGCCCAAAAATAATTTTACTGAAAATGCAGTGTACAAAAGTATACAAAAACATCTAGCTACTGGAAATTAGAATAAACAGGTTCATGCATTTGAATTTCTAAATTGACCATGCAAAATGTCTATAAGAAAGAAGTGAAACATATACATACAAACTATATGCTATTCATGAAGAACAAAAAGAAATGCAATTACAACAACTAACAAATCTTTATACCATTAATTACAATATCATGTAAAATGAAATTATAAAGAAATTATGTATTAACCTACTGGAAAATGTAAACCTAAAAACCATGCAAAAACAAAGAAAACAAAGAACAAAATTCTACCTACTGGAAATTGGATTACATTATATATACATCAATTCCTATAGTAAAGTGCATGCAAAAAGAACTACTGTACACTACAAGTTGCAATTAGAATATATACGTATATATATATATATAAGTCATGCAAAAGCATGCAAATGAATATTATAAAAACAAAACATGCAAATCATAGAAACCATGCATACTGTATATAAGACAAAATGTAAAAAGCAAATTCATGTAAGCACCAAAACAAAACATGCAAATTCATGCAAGTCGACTAAATAACATGCAAAGAAAAACAAAACATGCAAACTAACTAAATCATATGCAAAAATATAACATACTTGAAATTTAAAAAATGAAGCGTAACAAAGCTAGTGAAGTGAATTAAATAACTAAACTAAAAATGTTGGTCACTAAACTAGCATTTCTTAGAATTAGTTTCTAAGAATGCTTACTACTCAACAAAAAGTTATACTACATTATTACCTAAAGAATTCAAAGAATACTAGATAAAATCCTAAAGATACAAGACTAATAGTAATAATGGTGACCATTTTTTGAAAAATAATCATGCAAATTAAAACTAAATCTAACAATAAATGCAAAGACAAGAATTCTAGATGCAAAACCATACCTAAATTCATATCAAGCACATATTAAGGCTGACAAATAAAAGATAGAAAATATGAAGAACATCTAATCAATACCTAACAAAAGTAAGTATCTAGATAATAATCTTCATGAATTGAAGATATTATTAGAATACTAACTAAACTAGAAAGCTCTTAAAGAAAATAAAGGAATGAAGATGAAATGATAAGAACATGCAAAACTAACCAAGAAATGTAAGACAACTAATGAAAATGCAAAACAAGTAAATGACAAGTAATGAGACTAAGATTAAGAAGAGAAGTAAACTAAACTACTCTAACATAATACCTAAAAATCAAGATAATATCTATAACAACTACCAAAAATCATGAGACGAAAGCATGAAAATACATCTAAGAACATGAAATAGAAATCAATCAAAGAGAGAATCAACTTAGAAGACTAGTTAGATCTTATACTAACCATACCTAAGAATCTAATTAGAGAAAGTTAGAAGGATTAGAACAAACTATGTCAAGTTAGAAAATAGGAAAAACAATTAGATCTAAAAATTCTAAACTAAAGATCAAACAAAGATGTTAAACCTAAAGATCTAAGTTATTCTAAAGTTAAGGATCTAAAGAATCAAAAGCTAACCTAATCTAAAGCACTAAACTAACTAAGCTATCTAATCTAGATCAACTAAAGTTAACCTAAATCCAAAATATCTAAGCTATATCTAACCAAAATCTTTAAGTAAAAGTTTACCTACGGGATCTAAACTAACCAAAACACTAACTAAACCTAAAAATCATGATACTAAATCATCTAACCTAAGATCTAAATCCAAAAATCTATAATCTAAGCAAAAACAACTCTAAGAAAATGAATCAATAAGAAAGCAAGAGAAACAAAATACAAGTAACATAAGAGAACTACTAAAGAAAGAAAAAGAAGAATCAAAGAATCAAAATTAAACTACTCAACTAAAAATAAGAAACAAATGAAATTGAAAACAACTAAACTAAATGAAATAAAATTGATCAAGCAAATATCCAAGATCAATCAAAGAGATCATAGATATTCAAGAATTAGACATGAAAAGTAAAAGTTACTTGAGAATGATATCATAAAACAAATCATATCAAAATTAATTTTTTTGAAAATTCAATACTAGATTCTTTTTAAATGCATCTATTCAAAACAACTCCAAGGTTTTCTAAACATTCATCAAAAGAAGTATCATACTTCTATAAAATCATCTATTAATACTTCCATGGAATGTTCTAAATAATCAGAGAAAGATTACTAACCATACATCGTTAAAAAGTACCTAGAGCATTACAAAGTCTAAAGGGTATTCTTCTATAAGAAAATGTACCAAAAGGACAAGCAAATGTTGTGTTCTCTTAATCCTCGGGAGCTATATGAATTTGAAAGTAACTGTAGAATTCATCTAGAAAATAATTATGTGATTTACTTGCCAACCTTTCTACCATCTTATCGATAAATGGGAAGGGAAAATGATCTTTCCTTTTGTTTAGTTTAAGCTCCTATAATCAATACAAACTCTCTAGCTATTTTGTATTCCGGTAGGCACAAGTTCATTGTTCTCATTCTTAAATTCATGTCTTTCCGGGAATAACCTGCACTAGACTCACTCACTTACTGTAAAAAAAAAGGATAAAAAGTATCAACATAAAGTAATTTACTCACCTCTTTCTTAACAACCTCTAAGATGTACGGTTAAGTCTTTGTTGAGGTTGTCTTACTTATCTTCTTCACCATGATGAAGATTATCAGCAATGATAACAAACAATTTATATCCTTCTTCTAAATAAGCACACTTAAGATTGTTTGGTAAAGGTTTAAGCTCTAATGTGGGTGGTTTCTAAATGGACAAAACTATCCTAGTAGGCGTTATTTTTGTGATGTTTTTAACATATGCACTACAATAATAATTATACATAGAATCAACAAAATCATTAGCATTATCAATAGAATTAACAGAATTTAAATTAGGAACTTCCTCATTTTAAACACATTTTAAGTAATCCTCAATTTCACAGTATGCATGACATTTATCATATCCAAGACAACAAAGAGAGCAATCCATGGTATTATCTAACCAAACAAAATCGGGAAAACCCGAAAAAAAAATTTAATACTCATGGAATCATCATAAGAATCATTAGATGGAAAATCTAACATATTTACTTCAAAATTTGGTGCTTGATTTGAAGAAGATATGTTGGTTGTGAGAAATATATTTTCTCACTTCAATAAATGAAATATCAGAAACATTACAATATTTAAAGCTTAAAAAATAACTAACCACTAACAACATGCTTCTAAACTTGTTCCACAACTATAGAGCATCAATAACAAAATAACTACTTAAAAAATTGAAATAAACTAACACACATGTTTCAGTCCTAAAGCAATATTCTAACACTCCACCTTGCTTTAGGAGCTGCAAACACCAAGTTTTGTTCTCAAATCTTCAAATTTGCTCATTTGAAATGGTTTGATGAAGATATCTGCAATTTCTTCCTCCTGTTCTGCAATAAATCGGTATAATATCTCCCTGTTTCTACACTTCCCTCTAGAAGAAAATCTTGATGTTGAAGTGCTTGGTCTTTTCGTGGAACACCGGATTGTGAGAGAAAGCAATGGCAACTTGATTGTTGATGATCGCTTTTCATATATAAAAATTAGATAAATAAATGATAACGCTAAATTTGATAATGTTTTGGAAGGGTAATTGTGCATAATTGTTGAGGTTTATTAGAGTAAATTGAGATAAATATGTTAATTGTGCACTTAATTATGATATTTCTATTTTCCAGGAAGTTCGTGGGGTTAATTGATCAAAAAAGTGTAGTTCAGGGACTAAATATGTAATTTCGGAAGTTTACTACGCCCCTAGAAGGCAAATACGCCCTTAGAAAATAACCACCTACAACAACGCATGAACACGCCCAAGAACACATGCTCGGTTGATATACACACCCACCAGGAGGAGGATGAACATGACCAGGAAGAACACGGGCTCGGTGATAAACCTGTCACCGAGGGCGTGTTCCCAATACCAGCGAGCCCGTGTTGATGCTCTGTTCGTAGGACATAACCTCTTCTACTACGCCCGTAGAGAAGAAGGGGCTATGATGTGTGATTTGAGTTATATATAATATTAATATAAATAATCGAATAAATAATACTAAAAATAATAAGAATCTTCAAGATTAAAATAGGTTTGTCACTAATAAAATAACTCAATTAGGCAGAGCACCTATCGAAATAGTTTAGTAAATAAGGTGGTATTCGGATTTTAAATTTATAAAAATCGTTTTTCCCTAGGACTTCTATTAAATTCTAATGTGGAAAATATAATCAAACTAATTATGAATATGATTTGTGAATAAGGATCATTCAACAAGTAAACCAACCAATATCAAGAATGATAAGATTGATTTCTAAATCTAGAAAGCAAATTAAAAGCAAGTAAAGTAAAATCATGGATGAGATAATATTGAATATGTGAAGAACTCACTAAACACATTAGCGAGAGAGTGGAGGATACACTTCACAACAAAATCAAGTATCATGGTTCAACGATTACAATTTCACCAAATCCGAGTCTAAAGATGAACTTCCTCAATACGTGTCGTTGAAAGAAAATCATACGTGAAGAACAACTCGAATATATTAGTAAGATCAAATCCCTACTAATCATCCAAGGTCCGGTACATCAATAGGAAGACAATCCAACTAATCTAGCACTAATCGTATATCCAAGGTCCGGCTAACAGCTTAGTGTTAACCCGAACCACAAAATCGAATTAGAGCTCAACTCAAGATAAACAATCAAATCAAAGCCATAATTGAAATTGCAATTCAAGTTAATGAAATCATAACAATCAACTCACAATAGATCAATCCCATCGTGAAAGTATAACATGAAACCAACCACTTCTACACTAAAGAAATGTAGAAGAAGAGAGTTCCTATTGGGTTGGTAAACTAGATTACAAGAGTTATCAACAATAATCCTTTAAGAAGGTAAGAAAATAATTCCAAAACCAGGTTGTCAATTGAATCCGGAAAGATCTCTACACCTCAACTTTCTTCTTGAATCCTCTTCTTGCTCCTTGAAGCTTGAATGATTGAAGTAGCTCAAAATCCTCTTGATCAAGTCACAAAAGTCTACCTCATAGACCAAGGAGAGATTTCATAACCTAACTAGAAACATTTATTCACTAAAACAACCTAGGGAATTATCTAATCAAAAGTATTCAATCAAAGTAATAGAAAATTCCCCAAATTCTATACCAAAATATATGAAATTGAAGAAGAACCCAATATGATATTCAATATCTAAAACAATGTGAGAAACTAACCAAAATAACCTCTAATCTAACCCTAATACAACCTTGATCCAACCTTAAATAATGGTTAAAATCCCAATATTTATAGATAACCAAAACATGGGTAAAATAGTAATTTTACACAAAATTCTCTAAAATCTCGGAACAGAGCACCAACACGGGCTCGGTGTTATACGCAACACGGGCTCGGTGACAGGTTTATCACCGAGCGCCTGTTCTTCCGGTCGTGTTCCTTCTTCCGTCTAGGCGTGTTCTTGATCCGAGCACGTGTTCTAAAGCTTGGCAGGGCGTGTTGAGTCTTCCCGAAGGGCGTGTTCTTGGTCCGGGGGGCGTGTTCCCTGGGCTGGTTGTGTATATATTTCCGGAAATTGCATATTTAGTCCCCGAACTTCGCTCTTTTGATCAATTAGCCCCACGAACTTCCCGAAAATAGAAATATCACAATTAAGTGCACAATTAACATATTTATCTCAATTTACTCTAATAATCCTCAACAATTATGCACAAATACCCTTCCAAAACATTACAAAATTTAGCGTTATCAGGCTACGCCCGTGTTGAGCCAAAATTCCATGAGTATTAATTTTCTTTCTGGTTTTCCTGATTTTGTTGGGTTAGATAATACCATGGATTGCTCTCATTGTTGTCTTGGATATGATAAATGTCATGCATACTATGAAATTGAGGATTACTTAAAATGTGTTTAAAATGAGGAAGTTCCTATTTAAATTCTGTTAATTCTATTGATAATGCTACTGATTTTATAAATGAGGGATTTCGAGTCTCCATGATGTGTGAGTTATATATGTAATAGGAAATAATTAAATAAATAATACTAAAAATAATAGGAATCTCTAAGATTAAAATAGGATTCTCACTAATAAAATAAACTCAACTAGGCAGATCACCTATCAAAATAGATTAGTAAATAAGGTGGTATTCGGATTTTAAATTTATAAAAATCGTTTTTCCCTAAGACTTCTATTAAATTCTAGTGTGGAAAATATAATTGAACTAATTATGAATATGATTTGTGAATAAGAATCATTCAACAAGTAAACCAACCATTATCAAGAATGATAAGATTGAAGTCTATATCCTAGAAAGCAAAGTAAAGAACATGGATGAGATAATATTGAATATGTGAAGAACTCACTAAACACATTAGAGAGAGTGGAGGATACACTTCACAACAAAATCAAGTATCATGATTCAACTATTACAATTTCACCAAATCCGAGTCTAAAGATAAACTTCCTCAATACGTGTCGTTGAAAGAAATTCATACGTGAAGAACAACTCGAATATATTAGTAAGATCAAATCCCTACTAATCATCCAAGGTCCGGTACATCAATAGGAAGACAATCAAACTAATCTAGCACTAATCGTATATCCAAGGTTCGGCTTAACAATTAGTGTTAACCCGAACCACAAAATCGAATTAGAGCTTAACTCAGGATAGACAATCAAATCAAAGCCATAATTGAAATTGCAATTCAAGTTAATGAAATCATAATAATCAACTCACAATAGATCAATCTCATAATGAAAGTATAACATGAAACCAACCACTTCTACTCTAAAGAAATGTAGAAGAAGAGAGTTCCTATTGGGTTGGTAAACTAGATTACAAGAATTTTCAACAAAAGTAATTGAAGAAGGTAAGAAAGTAATTCCAAAACCAGTTGTCAATTGATACCGGAAAGATCTCTACACCTCAACTTTCCTCTTGAATCTTCTTCTTGTTCCTTGAAGCTTGAATGATTGAAGTAGATCAAATTCCTCTTGATCAAGTTGCAAAACTCTACCTTATAGACCGAGGAGAGATTAAACAACCTAACTAGAAACAATTATCACTAAAACAACCTAGGGAATTATCTAATTGAAAGTAGATCAACAAAGTAATAGAAAATCCCCTAATTTCTATACCAAAATATAAGAAATTCAAGAAAACCCAATATGATATTCAATATCTAAAACAGTGTGAGAAACTAGCCAATCTAACCTCTAATCTAACCCTAATCCAACATTAATCCAACCTCTAAATAATGGTAAAAATCCCAATATTTATAGATAACCAAAACAGGGGTAAAATAGTCTTTTTTACAAAAGAATCTGGAACAGAACATCACTACGGGCGTAGTCCCTTGTGCACTACGGGCATATTGAAGCGGTTAAGGGCAACGAGCGTAGAACAAAAAGGGCAACGGGCGTAAAATAAAAATTTTCAAAATCATCAACATGGGCGTGATGCACAAAAGGGCAACGGGCGTATAGCTCCTACGGGCGTGTGACGGCTTCCAAGGGCGTAGCATATTTTCATAATGTTGCACTTTTGCCTCTGAATTTGTCTTTTTAAACCAATTTGCCCCAGAATTTACCTGAAACAGAATATTTGCAATTAAACCCAAAATCAATCAATTTATCTCAATTTAATACAATTATATTCACAAATCATGCACAAATTATATCTCAAAACATGATCATATTTGATGCTATCACTCCACTCCCGTGGATTCTCAAAAATTACCCTCATAGTTAAATATTTTCTAGTTATTATATTTTTCTTCTTAGCTTAGAGTTTAAGCCTCGAAAAAAAAAAAAAAAAATGGGTGTGATTCTAGAAGATTTCGTGGGCAAGACAAGGAGGAAGGCTAGTAGGGTTCGAGAAGAATTGAGGGTCAAGTCCCGCCGTCGAAGTAGTGACAACCAAACGACAACTTTTTTTTTCCCTCTTCTCAAGTCTATTATTTTTCGTTCTTTATTTACTATAACTCTGTCTCATGGGATTCTTTTATTATTAATGATACAATTAGAGCTTTTATTAATTTTCCGGGAAGGATACTGATTGTGATTATCATTGTGATTATTATTGCTTTATGCTTTCAACTTAGTTTCTTATTCAATTTATGCCTTGGCACATAGGTTTGCATCTAGTTGAGCATATAATTGGAATAATTAATTAATTGACGGTTTGTTAAGGAGACCCGACCATAGGAGAATTAACGAATTGCCGGATTAGGTGTAATAACTTGCATCGACCATAATGAGGTTGGTCAGCTTAATAATCTCGAGTTAGTAATCATTGCAAATCTTAAGATTAACTTATTAAATTCACAACTTAATAATTAATCTACAAAGGTTTAAGATTACTTGCAACAACCCGTATTGAGGTAATCACATTAGATAACTCGGGTACGGTAGTAAAGTTAATATTAATCACAATTGCCTTAGATCTTCTTAAAGCTACATCTTCGAATATGGTCATTCTAATTGAATCATCGAACTGAATAAGAATCCTAAATCATATTTGTTTCAATTCTATTTATGTTCTAGCAACAATCTCATAAATTGATTCTTATCCTAGGGTTAAATTTTGTTAATAAATTATTGTCATATTTAATAATTGCTTATAACTGTTGTCAACGTCTTTGGGTCTATACGATATTTTATAAATGTAAAATCGTTGATGCTTCCATGTTACTATCTGCATACGATAGGTACTCTGCCTTAGATTTTGGTTATTTAAGTGACAACCTATTTGTTTTGCTTGAATTAATCTCAATCATAATCTATGCTAAAAATATAGTAACCAAAATTCACATCGGATTTTTGGCGCCGTTGCCGGGGATGCAAAATTCATAAAATTTTTAGAATTTCTGATCAAAATTTTAGAAGTTTTATGATTTGATAATGGTAGTAATTATTCTTTATGACATAATTTGATTAAGAAAAAGTAAACTCGATCCTCCTAAGTATAGGATTTCCTAAAATTTTTAATTTTAGATTATCTAAATTTAATTAAAGATAGGAATATCTAAATTTTAGAAAATACATTCTAGAATCATACTAGGAGTTATTCTGGATATCATCTAGAGAGCTTTCATAAAATTTAAAAACCCCATAAAAAATATATATTCTAAAAATCTATAAAAATTTAAATATCCTAAAAAAACCTATAAAAATCTAAAAAATACTTAAAAACCCTAAATTCTAAAGCCTTGGAAAATTTATTACTAACTCTTATTCTTTGCTTTTGATAGGAAGATGACTCGAACTACTGCAAGCAAGTTGGGAGATATGTTTGATAACCCGGAACGGCTAATTCGCAAGGCTAGGGCAAAGAGGAAAATTGGAATTATCCGATAAGGATAAGGATAAGGATAATAAGTTTGTCACTAAAAGTTTTGAAAATTCTAAAAATGAACATTCCTGCTGTCTCATTTTTCCATCAAATGAGAGGAAATATGAAGAGAGGTATGTGGCACTTTTAGACAGACAAATAGCGCAAGGTCGTAGGATTGATTGGGGGACTGCTTTCTCGCTAGGAATAGAAACTTATCTAAGGAGAATGATGTGTGTTCGTCCTTATGCTCGCATTTTTATGGTAGATGAGCCTATCTATGCCAAGCTGGTTTTCAAATTTTATTCGACATTTAGCTATGAAAACGAGAGAGTTAGATTTCGTCTTGATTATTTGGAACATAATATGAGTACTAAAGAGTTTGGTGTGCATTTAGGAATTTTGACTCAAGAAGAAGTTACATCATGCATTTATCATAGTGTAGTAAGAGAATTCTCGGACAATACATCAATGTATTGGGATCATATTAGAGCTACTCAGAAAGAGTATAATGCGAGATATATCAAGAGTTTCAGATATTCATCTAAGCCTTTGTTATCTACATACTATGTTTCCATATATAGTTACTAGGAAGATTGAAAGTAAAATAATTCTTAGTCCTTTGGAAATAGCTATCTTCTCTCATATGTACCATGAAAAAACTGTTGATTTAGGCCAAGTTTTTGCTCGGATTATTAACACACGTGTTAAGAAATCTACAACACAACCTTTAGGTTTTGGACCTTTTGTTACAAGACTTGCAAGATCAATAGGAATGGAAATTGAAAAGGAGAACTTGACAAGGGTAAGTGATTCCACGACGCCTGTCGATTCTAGTATTCTGCAGGATATTGGGATAACCCATGTAATCATACCCCCAAGTCCCAAGGAAGAAGAAAAGCAACAAAAGTCGGACAAGAATATATCTTATATTCCTAAGAATGAGTTCGAGAAATTTATGATGGATGTTATTAATGATCAAAAGGAAGTAGCATATCAACAAGATATTTGCCTAAAGAGGTTAGATGCAAAAAGTATGAATAGTTATTATAAATCTTTACAACTAAATATGAAGCCGAAAATAAAGACTCCATACTACGATTCTGCGGATGAAGATGTGGAAGAAGAATATTCTCCTGCAAGTCCTTCTCCAATTAATTAGTTCCTTTCTCTTTCTTTCCTGTTATTTCTTAGTTTTTCGTTATTTCCTCTGTTTCATTTTTTTGGACTCTTTCTTTATTTTTGCAAATAAGTATATCCGATGAATTATTCTTTACATTCTTTAAAGAGTCTTATTTGGTATTTTGGCGTAATTCATGACTACTCTGTTTTATTAGAAGACTGGATGCTCCAGTTTAGGGTTTTCATGAATAGCATCTGGATGTTCCAAATAGGACTTATGTGCTATAAATTGTTTGAATTGCTGGATGTTCCGGACAAATATTTTTCTAGATAGATATTGAGTGTTATGAAATTATTGTGAATGCATGCACAACTTGATTTCATCTACAGGTTGTATCTATTGTTGAGGATACTTGACATTATAATCAAAGTCATTATGGATAAAATTGCAATCAATTGATCATACAAGTAACTTGAGTAGGATATTCTTTCATTATAGGAATCTTATTGAGAAGACATGGTAATGTTCTTCTACTTTTGAGGCTTCTAAAAGCTTTATAGGGATTTATTCTTGAAAGAATTTTGAGTTACTCTATAAATCTCATGATCTATATTTCTCTTGATACGTTTGATAGCCCAGAGCAGCTACTTCGCAAGGCTAGGGCAAAGAGGAAACTGGAATTACCAGAAATGGATAAGGATGATAACTATGTTACAAAAAGTTTTACGTATACTCGATATGAACATCAATGTCTCTCTTTCTCGAAGGATGAAAAAATGTATGAAGAGAGTTATGAGGCACTTTTAAATCGACAAGTAGTGCAAGGTCGTAGGATTGATTGGGGAACTACTTTCTCGTTAGGGGATTGAGAGTGATATTAGAAGGATGATACTCATTTGTCCTTATGCTCATGTTTTTACGATAGACGCTATCTATGAAGAGTTGGTTTTTGAATTCTATTCGACATACAACTATGAAAAAGAGATAATTAGTTTTCTCTTTGGTTTTATGGATTGTAATATGAGTACTAAGGAATTTGGTATGCATTTAGGAATATGGACTCAGGAAGAAGTCAAATCACATATTTATCATAGTGGAGCAAGAGAGTTCTTGGACAATACGAAGATGTATTGGAATAATATTAGAGCTACTCAAAAGGAGTATGAAGTAGATACAACAAGAGCTTCGGACATTCATCTAAGCTTACGCTATCTTCACTGTATGTTTCTATACATAATTACTGGAAAGAAGGAGAGTAAGGGAATTCTTAGTCCTTTGGAAATAGTTGTCTTCTCCCAAACGTATCATGAAAAACCTGTTGATTTAGGTAAGTTTTTTGCTCGGATTATTAACAGGCATGTTAAGGAATCTATGACACAACCTTTAGGTTTCGGACCTTTTATTACGAGACTTTCCAGATCTACAAGAATGATAATTGAGGATGAGAACTTGACAAGGTTTAGTGATTTCACAATACTAGTTGATTCTAGTATTCTGCAGGATATTGGAATAGTACTTGAAATCGCACCCCCAAGTCCTAAGAAAGAAGAAGAGCAGCAAGAGTCGAACGAGAATACATCATATGTTCCTCAAAACAAGTTCTAGAGATTTATGATAAGTGTAGTTGCTCGACAAGAGGAAATAGCATATCAACAAGATCTTCACCTTAAGAGGTTGGAAGCACCCAATATGAGGAATTATTATAAATCCTTGGAACCAAATGTGAAGCCTAAGGTGACACATCAGTATTACGATGCCAAGTCTGTGAATGAGGATGACAATTTGTCACCGCGGGATCCTTCTCCACCCACTTAGTTTCTCTCTTTTCCTTTTGTTTCTTAGTTTTTCTTTGTTTTAATTAGTTAGTTAGTTGCTTTGTTTTCGAATTCTTTTATTTTTGCAAATAAACATATCCGATGAGTTATTATTTACATTCTTAAAAGAGTCTTATTTGGTAATTGAGCGTAATCTATGACTACTCTGTTTCATTTAGAGACTGGATGTTCCAATTTAGGGCTTATATTATGAGTAGAATCTAGAGGTTCCAGGTAGGACTTATGTGCTATAAATTTTTTGAGTAGATGTTGGATGTTCCAAACAATTATGAGATTTTTCTAAGCGGGATATTGAATGCACAACATAATTTTGTCTACAGGATAATATCTATTATTTAAGCATACCTGTCATCATAGTCAAAGTCAGCATGGATGAGAAATTGCAATCAATAAAGTGATCATACAGGTAACTTAAGTATCTTTCATTGTGAGAAACCTTATTGAGAAGGCATGGTGTGTACTTCGGATAATTTTGACATGGTCCGAAGTAAAATTTTTGGAATTGTTTATTTTGAGTGAGTATGCTCGTTTATGTTGGAGCATGATGGTAGAATCTATGAAAGATCTTCATCA